>QXTE01000148.1:2178281-2207922 GCA_003942145.1 Platysternon megacephalum | reverse complement strand
CAATTCTTATTAACTAAGCTAAAATTTATTAAAAAAGAAAAGAGAGAGAGTGTTGGTTAAAAGGTCAATATACATACAGACTTGAATTCAATTCTTGAGGTTCAGATACATAGCAGAGGTGAACTTGTAGTTGCCAAAAGTCCTTTTAGAAATAGTCCATAGGTTATAGTCCAATGTCCATATTCAGGGTGGCTCCAGTCAAAGACTGGGGATCTCAATCCTTCTGGCTTAAGGTTCCCCCCTCTTGAAACCAAAGCAGATCTGAGATGATGTATGATCATGTCCCAGGGTTCTTATACATTTTCAGCAGCCTTTCGGCCTGAGAAAACAATAGGCTTAATTCTCCTTCCTCTAAACATCATGGCAATTAGCACAGGGTAATTTATCCATTAAACAGTTCAGATACAGGTTCCCACAACCTTCAAAGAGACATATAGACAATAATACTATTTCACTCAAGTATCATCATAAATGTTAATACTCCTTTTTTGATCTTTGAATTAAAATTATAGCAATAGACAAGACTTGTTTGCTTACATCACAAGACCTGAGCAAACATCTACCCTGGAGATCTCTAACAATGCAGACTTGCATTTCAAAGCTCTATTCATTTACCTATCTTCCTAACCAGTCCTTAAGGTTCATCCCTAGGTCAGGTTATTCTGTGAGTTAATTAACTCTTCCTGGCCCTGTCACCTTTCATGAAATATTATATTACACTCATAACGTCACACCTGGGCAAGTCACTTCCCTGCTCTGTGACTCAGTTTCCCCATCTGTAGAATAGGGATAACGATACTGACCTCCTTTGTAAAGTGCATGGAGATTTGCTGATGAAACACACTAGATAAGAGCTAGGGATTGATTATTACTGAATTTCAATGGGAGTTGGGCACCTAACTCTTTGACGCCACTTTGAAAGTCTCAGACTAAATCTATTCTGATCTAACCATATAAGCACTTTTCAAGCATCTTTGAGACCCAAACCACAAACCCTGTAGCCCCGGGAACGTCAGCTATCAGCACTGTGGCCAGATACCACTCTTATTTACTCCAGTGTCAATCCAGAGTAACTCTGCTGACTTAAAATGGAATTACTCCTGATTTTAGTTACACCAGTGTAAACCCAAACTATGGCCCTGATCCTCCACTCTTATCTGTGTAGGTCCTTGCACCTGCTGGAAGCCCCATTGACTTCAACAGGGGGAGCCTGCACTACCCAATTGCAGAATCGAGGTCAATAATTCAGACACAAAGACTTACATGACTAAGGATTCCCAAGTCCGTCCTTTCAAATATCAGCATTAGTTATTTTAGTTCTTGCATCTCTTCCCCTATCCTTCTGCAGCACTCAACTTGAGATAGCATTAGAGAGGAAGGAGAGAGAAACACACCAACAAGTTTCAGTTAAACTTCATGAGAAAACAACACCTTCTTGTGCAGCTTGTATACAGGGCCGGTGCAAGGATATTTTGTGCCCTAGGCAAAACTTCCACCTTGCGCCCCCCCCGCACATCGGTTCATTGAGGGGCAAAGCCCAACGAGCCTTTATAAACCCCAGGGGGCAGCCATGCCCAGGGGCTGCGCTCCAGACCAGGTGCCCCCCTCCCTGCCCCCTGAACTCCCCTGGAGGGTGCACAACCCCCCCCGCGCGCTCACCCCATCCCGGCGGCCCCCGCACCGAGTCCACTCACTGGGTTTGCCAGGCTTGGGCCGCTGCAGCAGCTCGGCAGGGAGGAGCTGCCTTCCGGAGGCACCGGAGCGCCAGAGCGTCCTGCTTGTGGCGGCGAGCCCCAGCCATGGAGGAGCCGGGGCGGTGCAGGGGGACAGCAGCCCTGCAAAGGCGGCGGCACGGCTAGCGGGGAGCAGCTGCGCCCCTTACCCCTCCTGCCTGGCGCTCCCCCCCCAGGGGCTCCTGCAAGCTGCAGCGGATGCATGCAGGCACCGGCTCCCCATGCGCCCCCCGGCTGCCCCCTCGCCGTGCTCAGGCTCTGCGGCTCCTGGGAGTGTGAGCCACCACCGCCGCTGCCCCTCCCGGAGCAGGCTCAGGGCCCCGCGCCCCGCTGGCTCACATGCCCAGGAGCCGCAGAGCCAGAGCGTGGTGAGGGAGAAGCCGGGGGGCGCACAGGAGCTGGGGGGCGCATGCATCTGCTGCAGCCTGCAGGAGCCCCCCGGGGGGGGGGGCGCCAGGCCTCAGCCTGGGCAGGAGGGGCAGGGGGCGCGGCTGCTCCCCGCTAGCCGTGCCACTGCCTTTGCAGGGCTGCTGCCCCCCTTTACCGCGCCGACTCCTCCATGGCTGAGGCTCACCACCCCCACAAGCCGACGCTCTGGCTCTCCGGTGCCTCCGGAAGGTGGCTCCTCCCTGCCAAGCCAGGGTACTGCTCTCAGGAGGGGGCTCCTTGTCCCCTGACTGCCCCCTCCTGAGACCACCCTTACCACCAGGCCGCTCCAGCTGCTGGCTCCACATGTAGCACAAAACAAACCGGCTGGGGAGCCCACAGCCCCTCCCCCGCAGCATGCTGGCAATGCGAGGCTGAGGCAAGGGGAGGGACTCTGCCTGCTGGAGGCCAATGGGAGCGGCTCAATCAGCCCAGGCGCCCAATCAGCCGCGTCGCACTCTGTGTAAGGGGAAGGAGGGGAGGGAGGAAAAATCCAGGGCGCCCCCTAACCACTCGGCACCCTAGGCAACCGCCTAGTTCGCCTAATGGTTGCACCGGCCCTGCTTGTATATCTTGTCCAGAAGAAGATAGCTAATTAAAGACAGGTAATGTTCTGCTCTTTATGGCATGGAGAATATCAGCTTTCTATACTCATTAAACAGCCAGTGACACATCCTGGATAACATCCCGTTTTCAAACACTTATACATAGAATATACCATATTTTCTATTTTACTGTGCCTCCTTTTCTTACCACGTAGGACACCATTGATTTGCCACTACTGCTTTATTTTTCTTCATCCTACATCAATCTTTTTTCTGCCACCACAGTTGACTGTCATGGAAATGATTATTACATCACACAGAAAAGATCAGGACACTGAATGAGACCTAGCATTCAAAGAATTTTTAAACAGACAACAAAGGTGACCTCAGCATTGAGGTGAGCACAGGTTTGGATCCTAAGGCAGCAGCCTGGGAGGGTTTTGATTTGTCACAGAACTAGGCTTCAGAGGCCTATTTAAGCTTCATGACAGCCTACTAAGTCCTTCTAGAGTTATGACAGATTCCTAGGAGCCTGAATGCATAATTCTTGGAAGTCAGATCCCAACCAAGTCAGGGGCTGGATGGGATTTCTTGTATAGTAGGACATCCTGGAATTCTGGGCTCTGGGGAGTCTTTAAAGAATCCAGATGGAATCGGCTGATTTTAGTGGGATCTACACATAAGTTTTTGGTAAGTTAAAACTTATTCATGTGCTAAATATTACTCCAGCCGGCTTAGTAGGGTACATATATCTGTACTTATTTCCATTGCTGTTTACCTTTAAAAAATAAAAAATAAAAATCTATGCTCCCATTTTTATTAATGCTTGGTAACAGAGACAAGCAGGAAAACATACCATGTTTTCTAAATAGGCTTTTCAGCAGGACTTCAAGTAGTCAATCAATAGTTTGAACACACAAGAGGATATAAAAACCCTGAAGGAACCGATATTTTATTATTATTAATCTCACAGCAGCCCCTAGAAGCCCCAGTCAAGTCTGGGGCTCCATTGTGCTAGGGCTGTATAAACACATAGTAGGAGACAGTCCTGGCCCTGAGCCATTTACAGTCTACCCAGACCAGGCAGACAGAGGTAGGGTTAGTACCCCTGTTTTACTGATGGAGAACCGGGGCACAGAGAGATTACATGACTTGCCTCAGGTCAGACAGGAAGTCTGTGGCAAAGCTGGGAAATAAACCCAGAGTTCCAGTCCAGTGCCTTAGCCACATGGCTATCCTTCCTCCTTGTCACAGGGTGGGCTGGCCCTTTAAGGGAGCTGGGCTCAGCCCCATGTGTGCCTAATTATCTGCCTCCCAGGCGATGGGTTTGGGCATGACATGACAGCAGCCCCTGGTTGATGCCATCTATAAGAGGGAGCATGTGTAGTCAGTCATTGAGGAGGAGGGATCCTGCAAGGATCCCCTTCAGAAGAGCCAGGTGGGTGGCAGGATGTGCTGGGAAGTCTGGGGAGAAGGCCTAGAAAACAGCCAGAAATGGCTGAGGCAAGATCAAGGAAAGAGCCGTGGGAGGTTTCGCCACAGAGCCCCAGGGCTGGAGTGGGACTGGCAGAGGTCCCCTGCCCAGAGAGAGCTGGGAACCGAAGTCCTGAGACTTGAACGAGAGGGAAGCCCTGAAGAAGGGATCAAATAGACTTGACAAGCCTTGATACTTATATTATTATATTATTATTGATACAGGGTAACAAGGACACACTGAGTGAGGGTGAAAAGACTTTGTTTTCTTGGACTTTCTGTTTATGCTAGGGAGGGAGGCCTGTGGCCAAATCATATAGCAGTTCTAGAATCCACCCTTTTGAGAAGAAACTGAGGCACAGAGCACTAGGTACCAAATAATATTGTCACATTGCCTAACTCGTATCAATCTCCGTGGCTAGAAAAACAGTTCAGTGTCTTCTCAGGCACACGCACCAAATAAAGCCCTCAGAGGGGGACTCCTCTTCATTTAGAACCAGTTAGCTCATGAGATATTTTCAATGATAAATAACAGAAAATAAGCCTTTACTGATTTAAGAATGGAAATAAATTAAGTGTGTATACTAAAGATACCTAATGGAAACATTCAGAGTGAAGGCTGTCATGAAATACATAGGGTGAGATCTTTAGCGGCAACCCAGATCACATGAATGCAAAAAGGCGCGTTTAGCCACTTTTGCAGCTATTTGATCCTTGAGCCAGTGTAACTTAAGCCTTGTCTTCACTACAAAAAAAAGCGTGCTCTTAACTCATGGTAAAATCCCAGTGAAGATGAAGTAGTATGTAGCTTCCACACAAGTTAGCATGTTACATTAAAGCCTATAGGGGGTACCTGGGGTTTAACCTGACCTGCTAACTTGCATGAAAATGACAAACTGCCTCCTGTTACTTTGAGTTAGCTAACCAAGTTAAGAACACACTTATTTTTTCCTAGTGAAGACAAAGACTTAGAGCAGCCTCAGGGCTGCTCTATGTAATACATGGGGCCTATGATCCCAAGGAGCTATTCCAGCAGCTGAGAATTCCTGGACTGCAAGGTCAGCATGGTCATGTCTTCTGTAGACTAGAAGCTGGGAAGGGTTGGCTTAGAGCTGGACATGTGAGCTCTATGCCATCCAAAGATGGGGGAAATCTTACTTTGGCAGGTCCACCGGACTGCCAGCTGCTTTCTGTTGCCAGAGCAGCACAAGACAGGCAGAACAGGACTGAGGATCCAGCCCAGAGTTCTAATTTTGGAGTCAATGAAAGTATTAAACACAAACCACATACATGATTTTAAACCTGAAGAGTCAAATCTGCTCAGTCACACTGGTGTAAATCACTGAAGCTGGAATCACTGAATTCAGAGGAGTTACTCAGGATGTAACCAAGAGCAGAATCTAGCCTTAATACTCTTTAAATAACTTAACCCTATAAGTGATGGACGTGAATCACCAAATTGGGTCTAGCCATCAATGATTCAGGGTATAGCTGTGAAGTTCAGAACCAGATGTGAAGTTCAAGGATGTTTGGATCCCTGATTTGGTTTCAGCCCTTATTTTCTATCAACTTGGGACAGTAACTTTAGCAAAACATTTGAAAAACAAATCACTTTTAAATGGCTACAAATTGAGCTCCTCTTGCTTCCCCATGTTGTACAATATTCCTCAGAGGCAAATGCTGTTATCTAGCTTGTAAATAAATAGTAAGGTTTCCCTTCTATTGCTAATAATTAACTTGCATTTGCAGTTACATACAGAGGGGCTCTGTTGTACTTTTGATTTGTGGAGGTTCATTTACGGAAATTTAACAGAGCTGCCTTTTTGAGAATGGCACCAGCCAGGAATGTAGTTCTAACAAAGTATTTCAGAAGACCATTTAAAAAAACCCAACCTGCTCCAAGAATCCTCCAGCAAAATGTAACCGTAGATTCTTTTTTTTGGGCTGCTTCCCAGTATTCTAGGGGGAATTCTGCTATTTGCTGAGTTTAGCAAATGCAATCTAATGCTGTAGGAAAACCAGCAAAAAGGAACACCAGTTTCACCATTTTCTCAGTTCTATTTAGCATCAGAAAGTACTTAAAGGAATGGGAAATTTACTGGTTGATATAAAGTTGAATTAAAATCCAAAAAGCAGTGGCTCTCAGCACATATAAGACAGACTGATTAGACAAGTGATCAACACATACAGGATAAAAATCACTCAGCACAGTCAGAAACAATCTAAGAGAAGGTAGAGCTTAACTTTTAAAGTCTACTCCCTTTGGAAACAAGGTCAATAATGTTTAATATATCACATTTAGTGTTTACAATGTAAAGAAAATCAACATGTTCCACTATATTTCCCACACAACAATAACACTGCATTTATATAGATCCTTTCAGACCAGGCTCTCAAAGCATTTTACAAAGACGGATCATGATTATAAATCATGCAGAAAAGATGTTTACAGTTAACAGGGAACATATAATGCAGCAGTTCAAACAGAATCTACCTCCAAAAAATCCAGAGACTCCAAAATTATTTATGCTGGAAAAGCTAAAAAAAGGACTGCAAAGATTTTAAATTTTCAGAAGTTTAAATACTCACTTTGTGAAGCTAAAGGCACATCAGACTGAAATCCAGGGATATCAAAAAAAGCTTGTACCAAAGAACTTAACCGTCAAGAACATGATGAAGCCCTTTCTTTGAACTGTCCAGCTATAGGTATTTACTCATTTCACACAGGCAAAAAGCATGACACACTAGCAAAGCCTTTTATGTGTGGGTGCCAGAGGGGGAAGCCCTTCCCTGATGGTTTTAGTTCAGCCCACTCATTAAAATACAAAGTGAAAACAGCTGCTGTAGGAAGGAAGAGGATGTCCAGACTTTTTCTCCTTAAATTCCTTGGGTATAAAATGGTTTAATTGTGGAATTCCAGTAGGCAGAAAAACCCAGTGGTTTTAAGGCTTTCCTTTATAGTCTCAATCACCCTCTGTACTCAGTTGTAGAAACTGTATCTAAGTTATCTCAGAAATGAGTTAAGTGTAACATCCTGAACTGGATTGGAAACAATTTCCATTTTCAAAAAAACAAAGTATTAGGGAAAATATGAACCTAAAACATCTCCCCATCCCAAATGATTTTCTCCAAATGTGTTACAAGTGTGTGTGCTTTTTCAAACTACATCCACATGAAATATAACACTTGACCTGTCTATAGGGTCTGCCAGCGAGAGAGCGCCAAGCACACTACAAAAGTCAATTAATGCATACAAATACTTAAAATTGATAAGTGCTTTTCATCCATAGATCTTACTGCACTTTAGCTTCACAATACCCCGAAGGAGAAGCTGTCGGTATCGGTATGCCCATTTAATAAATGGAGAAAAACTCCTAAGGTTACCAGCAAAAATGTCAAAAGATGTTCAGAGTGGCAAGGTGGGTGAAGTAGTATCTTTTATTGGACCAAATTCTATTAGTGAGAGAGACAAACTTTCGCACTACACAGAGCTCTTCTTCAGGACCTGATGCTCAAAAGGAGAGCCCTGCAAATCTGTGGCAATCCACCTTAAATCCATGGGATCCAAACCCAGCATCCAAAATTAGCAGCCACTTTTAGAAATTTAGCTTTAAGTGACTATGGGTATGTCTACACTGCAATCCAAAGTATGACTGCAGCACAGGTAGACATACCTGTGTTAGCACAGCTAACAATAGCAGTGAAGATGCAGCAGCTTGGGGCTTCAGCACAGTCTAGGAATGCAATATGTCTCCAGGGTTCCTGGCATGCTCGGACAGCCCACGCTTATGCCTTTGATGCCACAGCTACATAACTATTATTAGCTGCACTAGCGCAGGTATGTCTCCCCAAGTTACAATCACACTTCCAGCTGCTGTGTAGACATAGCCTCTGTCAGGGAAAGGGCCAGGCCAGACATGAGAATATAACCCAGTGGCCCAGTCCTGCAAACACGTATGCCCATGAGTAACTGCAAATGAATAAAGTTACTCATGTGTATGTGTGCTTGCAGGATCAGACCGGAGGAGTCCTGTTCTAACTACTAGACCACATTCCCTCTCTGCCTGTTATTCTATATGTTAACACATTTTGGCAGTGAAATCTGTACTTGTAACAAAATTATTTGAAATACATACATGCCTTTTTTATATTATCAAATGGTATTTTACAGTCTAAGGTAGGTAGACAATGGCTCGTTAATGGCTGTTCCCCTAGCAGCAATTAGCTAATAGGTGCGTAAAAAGATTTTTTTTTTTAAATAAAAGACATTGAAAAAATTCCATGTAAAGAGACCAAGCATTCAATATATTACAAAATCCAAAGGCAAGGCTGCCCACTAGCTCTGTTGGTTCAAGAGCTGGTATTAATTATTAGTTAGAAATAAGATGCATTTATGCAAAACGAGGCAATCTACTGGATTTATTCATCATGGTTGTGAGAAAATCAACCACCAATTCCTCCACTGATTCTGAACTGACTGGTTTCATAGCTGTACTTTTGTGTGTGCTTAATGTTTCCTGCAGGTCTGAAAAAGTATGCAAAATATTTCAGTGCAGGACCTTTGTATGGAAGTAATAGGAAATAAATGTCTCCCTTAAGGACTCTAGCTAGTACAGAACAGGGAGTCGGCGTTGATTCATAGATTCCTGGGCCAGAAGGGGCAACTGTGATCATCTAATCTGACCTCCTGCACAGCACAGGCCACAGAGATGCCCCCGCAATAATTCCTAGAGCAGAGCGGCAGTAAAAAATGCTAACAATGTTGGGAATCATTAGGAAAGGGATAGATAACAAGACAGAAAATATCATATTGCCTCTATATAAATCCATGGTACACCCATATCTTGAATACTGTGTGACGATGCGGTCGCCCCCATCTAACAAAAGATATATTGGAATTGGAAAAGGTTCAGAAAAGGGCAACAAAAATTATTAGGGGTATGGAACGGCTACCACATGAGGAGAGATTAATAAGATTGGGACTTTTCAGCTTGGAAAAGAGACGACTAAGGGGGCATATGATAGAGGTCTATAAAATCATGACTGGTATGAAGAAAGTAAATAAGGAAGTGTTATTTACTACTTCTCATAACACAAAAACTAGGGGTCACCAAATGAAATTAATGGGCAGTAGGTTGAAAACAAACAAAAGGAAGTATTTTTTCACGCAACACAGTTAATCTGTGGAACTCCTTGCCAGAGGATGTTGTGAAGGCCAAGACTGTAACAGGGTTCAAAAAAGAACTAGATAAGTTCATGGAGGATAGGTCCATCAATGGCTATTAGCCAAGATGGGCAGGGATGGTGTCCCTAGCTTCTGTTTGCCAGAAGCTGGGAATGGGCGACAGGGGATGGATCACTGGATGATTACCTGTTCTGTTCATTCCCTCTGGGGCACCTGGCATTGGTCACTGTCGGAAGACAGGATACTGGGCTGGATGAACCTTTGGTCTGACCCAGTATGGCCGTTCTTATGTCAATCTGGATTTTAAAATTGTCAGTGACGGAGACTCCATCACAACCTTGGTAAATTGTTCCAATGGTTAATTACCCTTATTGTTAAATATGTGTATCCTATTTCCAGGCTGAATTTGATGACAGCAGGGATTTTGTGGGTGGGAAGAGGTGAGGTCCTTAAACATTTTTGAAAATGGATGCTGATTGATTAATTATTTTTCAGTTATTTCTATTTCCAAAGAAAAGGCCCATCCACACTAGAATGGAAGGATCCAAGCTAGAGATCTATACTGTTCTCCTTGTTAGTTTTTTTTCACATTAAAAAAAAAGAAATTCTGATACCATATAATTCTGTTCATTTCTTTAAGCTGCAAAAGAGCCTGACAAAGAGGAACCTGGAGTTCATAAGTCCTAAATGGGCTGGGACCACCCTGATATGTCTCCACAGCAGCTGGGAGATGCCATTCCCAGCTCAGGTAGACATACATGTGCTAGCTCTGCTCCACTACAAATAGCAGTGCAGACACGGGTGTGGCTCAGGCTAGCCACCCAAGTACAGTCCTGTCCAGCCCCCTATGTACCTACTCAGGTGACTAGACCTCATGCCCTACAAGCAACAGTTGTTATCCCTAAAAGCAGGTGAGTGGCAGCCCCATTGGTTTAAAACAGGTGGTGTTGCTGGCTGGACCTTTTCTGCAAAGGGCTTTACGCTTAGGTCTGAAATATCCCTTTGGGAAACTCTGGGCACTTCAGAGCCGTCCGTATTAGCAATGCTCCACTTCCTAGCCTGGACCCACAGAATCCCATTCCCCTCCCGAATCATGGGAGCAGGGAGACCGTATGACCCTGAGGTTCTTCCTCCACTGTCTTTCCATCCATCCATCCTCTGCCTCCTTTCTCCTTCCCCCATCCCAAATACCCACAGTGAGAAAAAATGCAGAATGAACAGCATCTTTGAACACTGCTTGACACATTCTCTTTTTCCTAGGCTCTCTCTGCCTTCTCGTCTTCTAACTCAGGGTTGTGACTCTTTTTTTTAATGCCAGGATACACTGTAAATCTCGAAGAGGAATTGCTAGGGGCTCAGGGGAAACGCCATAAGTTTTTTCCTCAGCTGCAGCTAATCTTTTAAAATTAAAGCTCTTATGGTTTGCAAGTCAGAAGGCATTAAAGAAATGACTGATAGGGAAGTTTCTAGGAAGTCACATACATCAAGTGTGATGGTAATGTAGATATCAAACAGCTGCCAAGGGGCACTCAGATATTCCATTTATTACACCAGCGAGAGTTCAACAAACTCATGTGACTCACTGCAAGAGGCTTTCTATTGTAAGCAGCAATTCCACCTTTTGCAGCAACCTTGTCGAGATCTCCTAAGCGAAAGCAAAAAGGGAACAGGTCAGTAATTGAGGACTCCTAGATGATGGAGGAATCACCAGATTCAGTTAGTGACAACTTCCTTTGAAGCAGGCCTGAACCAGTGCTCCTGCAGAGAGTCTCTGAACACTGTGTGGGGTATATTTTGGATGTAAAATACACCCCTCCCCCCAGTCATCACCATGGCAGCTGAAGGCCTGGTCACACAGACTTTAGCATGGATTGAGGACAATCTTAAACCAAGTTTATTTCAGCAGCTGATGCCAGTGCAGCGCCTCACAAATAGGTTCATTTCGTGCTCTGAGGTGCTCCTGGGACAGATCAAGAGCAATAGTTATATTCAGGCAAGTCGTTGGGACTCTAGTGTGCCACCTGCACCACTCAGTTTGCCCACCCTCTGAGGCATGCTTGTGCTTCCTGAGAGTAGTCAGTCCAGTCTGGCCAAAGCTGAGGTTACAGTACAGCCACACTCCATCTCCCAGTAGATAAGGCAGCATGGCATTGAGAGCCTGGTCCAAAGCCCACCGAACACCAGGAAAAGGCTCCCAGTGACGTCCGTGGGCATTGGGTTGGGCCCTAAGTGGAGTTTGTACTATTGCAGTTTGTTGAGCGCTGTTTGCCATTGAGGCAAACCCATTCCCCTCACCATTAAATAAATCTGCATTTGTGTTTACATGGCCTGGACACTGGATCCCTAGAGGTGTGGAGGGTGGTATTATTATAAACTCCATGATCTGAACTCTCATGCACTAGATGACTGTAGGCTAGTAAAGTCTGAGGAATTGTAAGATGTCACAATCCTGACTGAAGAACAGAGAGAAAAGAATCCAAGACCCAATTCAGCACAAAGAGATCCCAAGGATTAGTCATTTAACAAAATGCAGTCAGAAACTTGTGCTGGGACACTGCTGTGTGCCCTAGCAGTATATGGTTGGGGTTACCTTTTTGAGTGTAAAGTCCTCGGGTTCCTGTGCACTGGTAGAGTGCTATGCACATCTATGGTGCCATTCAAATGACTAGAGCTGCTTGAAGTTTTTGACCAAACAAAACTTTCCTAACAAAAAGGGGGGGAGGATTGAAAACACATGTTTATGTGGGAAAACAGCATTTGGTGATTATTTTTTTATTATTATTTTTCAAAAGGTAATTTTGGAATGAAGCCAAATCAGTTTTTATTTTGTTTCACTTCAAATTAATTGTTTTTGAAAACCAATAAGCTTCAGTTTTGGGATTTTGGTTGGTTTCTTCCTTCATAGGTCTAGAAGACTATAATGCCTCTACATTTTCAGGTACCACCACTTAACTAATATTCACAAGCACAAATAGTAGCCCTAAAGAGGCAAACCAATCACAACCCTGCTTTTTAAGCTCAGCATCTCCAATCTAGTCCTGTGTTTACCTTTTCACCATGAAATATACCGGTATTCCTTTGGATGTCCATCCAACAGAATCCTACAGCAGTGTTACATTTTCACAGCACCCTTCTAAACCAAAGGATCCCTTCTGCAATAGAGACAAAGACAAACCCCAACTCTTAGAAATAAATTAAATAAGATCCCTACAGAGCAGAAAAGACCTCAAATTTTCAGGTTTATATCAACAGACCCATAAACTGCATGGCCAGATCCCCAGCTGGTATAGATCAATCACTGAAGTAAATGGAGCTTTGTGGATTGACACCACCCTAAATCTACCTCAGAAGACTGAAGGTCTGACACAGCTTTACCAAGAATCAAACCTCTGGTTGCATAGACTCTAGATGGTCTAAATCCAATGCTCAGGCCATTACACCATCCCTTCCAGTCAACCCCCTTTGAAAGAACACTGTGTTGAGAGAAGTTTCTCTTACCAATCAAGTGAAACTTTCTGCTACTAATGATGACTTTATTCTCATCCCCAAAGTGCACCCCACCTAGTTTGAAAAAAAAATTCCCAATCAAACCAATAACAACGTAGCACATCAATACATTCAGTACATTTTCCATCTGTGGATGATTTCTTTCAATTCCCATGGAAGCCATCTCAGCACTGCAGCTCCTCACAGAATTATTATGGAAATAACAGAGCGAGTTTCACTATAATAGTTTGATCATAGTAATGCCTTTTTTGCACCTCACACTTTGAGGTGCAAAAAAGGCATTATAGAAAGGGAGAGTTCAATCCAGACGGCAATTATGGTCTGAAGTGTAGAAAGGCTCCCCACAAGATTAAAGGGCAGCGAAGACAATTGGATATAGTGCATGGTTTTATTAGGGCTATCAAGCGATTAAAAAAATTAATCGCGCAATTAATCGCACTGTTAAACAATAATATAATACCATTTATTTAAATATTTTTGATGTTTTCTACATTTTCAAATATATTGATTTCAATTACAGCAAAGAATACAAAGTGTACAGTGCTCACTTTATATTTATTTTTGATTACAAGTATTTGTACTGTAAAAAAACAACCCAAATAGTATTTTTCAATTCACCTTATACAAGTACTGTAGTGCAACCTCTTTTTCATCAAAGTTGAACTTACAAATGTAGAATTATGTAAAAAAAACCTGCATGCAAAAATAAAACGTAAAATTTTAGCACCTGCAAGTCCACTCAGTCCTACTTCTTGTTCAGACAATCGCTCAAACAAACAAGTTTGTTTACATTTTCAGGAGATAATGCAGCCCACTTCTTGTTTACAATGTCACCTGAAAGTGAGAACAGGCGTTCGCATGGCGTTGTTGTAGCCGGCGTCGCAAGATATTTATGTGCCAGATGCGCTAAAGATTCTTAAGTCCCTTCATGCTTCAACCACCATTCCAGGGGACATGCGTCCATGCTGATGACAAGTTCTGCTCAATAACAATCCAAAGCAGTGCGGACCGACAAATGTTCATTTTCATTATCTGAGACAGATGGCACCAGCAGAAGGTTGATTTTCTTTTTGGTGGTTTGGGTTCTGTAGTTTCCGCATCGGAGTGTTGCTCTTTTAAGACTTCTGAAAGCATGCTCTACATTTTTGAGTTAATCGCGTGAGTTAACTGCGATTAATCGACAGTCCTAGAACTTATCCCAGCTCCTTCTCTTTAATACATATTTATGGCATCTAAAGACTGATCTGCAGGCTAGACCTATGAATAATCCAATCTCTAGGCAGAATGTGAGAGTTAGATTCAGATCCAAAGCTCATGGAGGTCAATGAAGAGTCCTGTCACTGATTTCAGTGGGCTTTGGATCAGGTTGCAAAGTACAAAGGGCAAGGAAGTTAGGAAGCCAGATATTTGGCAGTCTCCTTTTAGCAGTCTAAGAGCTAATCTACACAGCACACTTAACAGTGCCTGCATTAATGCACATAGCAGTGCATCGTGGGTAGCTATCCCAAAGTGCAACTTGCCGCAATGTGTTTTGGGAAGTTTGTGCAATGCCTCATGGGACCAAAACATTGTTGCAGGGGAGAATGAGAACATTGCGTAGGCATCCCATGATGCACTGTGCTCAACGGCAAACAACCCAGTGGTTTTCACACCTTAAAACCGCTGCATGTATGCCATAACCCCAGAAGCATGGAGTTTGCTTAGTTGTGTACTCTTGCTCTGAGCATCTCAAACACCTCGCGCCTTCTTCTGCAGTATTTCCAGAGCGAAGTAGGGTCCGCCACATGGAACATAGTGATGTCCTGCAAGCAGCCCTGCTGCAAGCCATTGAAGAAAACAATTCACAGTTGCTGCTGACAGTCACAGAGCAGCTGCACTCTGTTGAGCGCCGTTTCTGGTCCCGTGAAACAAGCACTGACTGGTGGGACCACATCGTTTTGCAGGTATGGGATGACGAACAGTGGCTGCAGAACTTTCGAATGCAGAAGGCCATCTTCCAAGAACTTTGTGCAGAGCTTTCCCCTGCCCTGCAGTTCAGCAACACAAAAATGAGAGCTGCTCTGACAGTGGAGAAGTGAGTGGCGATCGCTATTTGGAAGCTTGCAATGCCAGACAGTTACTGGTCAGTGGGGAATCAACTGTGGGAGCTGCTGTGCTCCAAGTGTGCAGGGCCATTAATCGACTTCTGCTACGATGGGTAGTGAGTCTGGGAAATGTGCAGGACATAGTGAATGGTTTTGCCATGGTGGGGTTTCCTAATTGCGGTGGGGCGATAGATGGCATGCATATCCCCATCTTGGCACTAGACCACCTTGCCAAAGAGTACATAAACCAAAAGGGATACTTTTCAATGGTGTTCAAGTGCTGGTGGATCACAGGGGGCATTTCACCGACATCAACGTAGGATGGTCAGGAAAGGTTCATGACACATGCATCTTTAAGAACTCGGGTCTGTTCAAAAACCTGCAATTCGGGACTTTCTTTCCAGACCATAAAATGAACATTGATGACGTTGAGAGACAGACTCTATGAATCTCATAGAATCATAGAAGATTAGGGTTGGAAGGGACCTCAGCAGGTCATCTAGTCTAACCCCCTGCTCAAAGCAGGACCTAATCCCAACTAAATCATCCCAGCCAGGGCTTTGTCAAGCCTGACCTTAAAAACATCTAAGGAAGGAGATTCCACCACCTCCCTAGGTAACCCATTCCAGGGCTTCACCACCCTCCTAGTGAAAAAGTTTTTCCTAATATCCAATCTAAACCTCCCCCACTGCAACTTGAGACCATTACTCCTTGTTCTGTCATCTGGTACCACTGTGAACAGTCTAGATCCATCCTCTTTGGAACCCCCTTTCAGGTAGTTGAAAGCAGCTATCAAATCCCCCCTCATTCTTCTCTTCTGCAGACTAAACAATCCCAGTTCCCTCAGCCTCTCCTCATAACTCATGTGCTCCAGCCCCCTAATCATTTTTGTTGCCCTCCGCTGGACTCTTTCCAATTTTTCCACATCCTTCTTGTAGTGTGGGGCCCAAAACTGGACACAGTACTCCAGGTGAGGCCTCACCAATGTCGAATAGAGGGGAACGATCACGTCCCTCGATCTGCTGGCAATGCCCCTACTTATACAGCCCAAAATGCCGTTAGCCTTCTTGGCAACAAGGGCACACTGTTGACTCATATCCAGCTTCTCGTCCACCGTAACCCCTAGGTCCTTTTCTGCAGAACTGCTGCCTAGCCACTCGGTCCCTAGTCTGTAACAGTGCATGGGATTCTTCCGTCCTAAGTGCAGGACTCTGCACTTGTCCTTGTTGAACCTCATCAGGTTTCTTTTGGCCCAATCCTCTAATTTGTCTAGGTCCCTCTGTATCCTATCCCTACCCTCCAGCGTATCTACCACTCCTCCCAGTTTAGTGTCATCTGCAAATTTGCTGAGAGTGCAGTCCACGCCATCCTCCAGATCATTAATGAAGATATTGAACAAAACCGGCCCCAGGACCGACCCTTGGGGCACTCCGCTTGAAACCGGCTGCCAACTAGACATGGAGCCGTTGATCACTACCCGTTGAGCCCGACGATCTAGCCAGCTTTCTATCCACCTTATAGTCCATTCATCCAGCCCATACTTCTTTAACTTGCCGGCAAGAATACTGTGGGAGACCGTATCAAAAGCTTTGCTAAAGTCAAGGAATAACACATCCACTGCTTTCCCCTCATCCACAGACCCAGTTATCTCCTCATAGAAGGCAATTAGGTTAGTCAGGCATGACTTGCCCTTGGCGATGCCTATAGTTATCCTGGGAGACCCAGCCTACCCCTTGCTCATGAAGCCATACACCGGCCATCTGTACAGCAGTAAGGAACAGTTCAACTATAGGCTCAGCAAGTGCAGAATGGTGGTTGAATGGGCCGTTGGTCATTTGAAAGGGCACTGGAAACGTTTACTAACAAGGTTGGACCTTAGTGAAGAGAACATCCCCAGGGTTATAGCTGCCTGCTGTGTGCTCCATAATATCTGTGAAAAAAGGGGGGAAATTTTCCGCAAGGGTGGGCAGTTGAGACAGATCACATGGCAGCCATTTTTGTGCAGCCGGACACCAGGGCAATAAGAAGAGCACAGCAAGGGGCACTCCATATCCACAAGGCTTTGAAAAGCTGTTTCAATAATGAGTCACAGTAATGTGAGCTGCTTGTCTGCATTGTGCTTTATAGAATCATAGAATATATGGGTTGGAAGGGACCCCAGGAGATCATCTAGTCCAACCCCCTGCACAAAGCAGGACCAATCCCCAGACTGATTTTTGCCCCAGATCCCTATAATGGCCCCCTCAAGGATTGAACTCACAACCCTGGGTTTAGCAGGCCAATGCTCCCTCCCCTTTTCCCAAACCTTCACCTGCCTTGTATCACTGTCCCTGTAAAGCCAATCCCCCACCCAAGCCCACTGCTTCTACTCAATAAAGAACATTTTTTCTCAAATCCATTTACTTTATTTAACAAATATAAGTAAAGAGAGAGAACAGAAAAAATGGTAACCTTGGGGAAAAGGGGTTGTAAAGTTGGAACGGGAGAAACATTTTCAGCTGTATAATATAATACCACATTGCAGACCATCAATGGTCTGTGAATGGGCACCTTCTGTTCCTTGTACCCTCCCCCCGAGTTAAGTGAAAGGGATAATGGACTTTTCGCCTACGCCTCAGGGAACACTTGGGGGAGGGTGATTCTGCACCAGGCAAATGCTGGCTGGCTGTCCACCAGGGTCTTCAGAGGGACTCTACCCTCCTGCTTCTGTTCCTGCAGTTCAACCAGACGGCTCAACATGTCTGTTTGGTCCCTCATAATCCGAAGAATCTCATCCTGTGCCACATGCTCTCCATGTCCATGTCTAACTTCTCGGACAGTTAAATCCTCCACGCTCTCAGCTCTGTGTCAACTGTCCCAGAGGCGTTCAGTATTTCGGTGAACAAGTCCTCTCGCGTTCTCTTTCTCCTCCTTCTAATCGGTGAAAGTCTGCTTTCAGGTGTTGATGACACGTCAAAGGACACATTTCCAGCTGTCAGTCATGGGAAAAAATAAAGGAGCCACTGTACATGAATAAAATGTTTCCATAGCAAGGCCATTTTCATTAAAAAAGCCACCCTTATTACACTAGGTGCAAGCCATAACATAATCAGAATCTGTAACCGTTCACTGTGCTGTTTTGCTGCTCCAGCCATGGTGAGTAAGCCCCTCCGGGTCATGGGTGACTGCACTTTTAATGAAGTTTATGGCAGGCTCATGTTGGTAGCAGAGGTAGCTAGTCAAACAATGGCCCTTCCCCATAGCACCACGGGAAGCTGTTTACGAACGGGGTGGAGGGAGGGAAACATTTTCACTCCCAAATTGCAGAATCTCTCATGTGGGGCCCAAGTCCCCTATCAGCCACTTTAAACTACTTGCCGACCCACGCCAAACACAGTAAAGGCATATTAGCTGCTGTGTGGTTTGGCGATCTGAAATATGGGGGCGTGGGATGGGTCTACATGCCCTTTTTTTTTTCTTGTAAGAGCACTTTTAATGAGAACTAACCCTGTTTCCCCTAGGCGACCCTATGTGATATCAGTCTTCTGAGGGTAACAGAGGCAGAAAGGAAGGAGGCAGAAAGGAAGCATCTGGGTATAGACTCGGTCCTTATGCTGCTATGCTGTGTACTGCAATGATGCCAGTAGAATTAATTCAGGAGTTGTGTGGGAAAGTGTCCTACCATGATGGAAGAAATAAGACTGCCCTGCCCAGAAACCTTCTGCAAAGGATTGTAGAGTACCTCTATGAAAGTTTCCTAGAGATATCCATGGAGGATTCCCGGGCTATCCCAATCCACATAAACAGTCTTTTTCAGGGGCCACCCTCTGCATAGCTGGAGCACCCTCTTGTAAGCAGAGAACCACAGCACCTCACTTTTTCTTCACAGTAAACATGCAATACCACTGAATGTGTGTACCCGCTAAAGTTTAACTGGACTTTGATTGTAACTGTATACTCACGAGCGGTGCTTCTCCAGCATCACAGTCAGCCACCGTGATGTCCTGCGACCCACAGGGCTCCAGGGTTAAAAATATTTCCTGGCTCTCGAGGAGAATGGATCCACCGCTCGCCTGTCTCCCATTCTCCTCCTCCTCCTCTTCCTCATCCACCATATCATCCTCCTTGTTGTCCCTAGACTCACACCTGTGAGGTGTCCACGTTGCTTGTGGGGGTGCTGGTAGGGCCACCGCTGAGAATCGCATGCAGCTCGTTGTAGAACCGGCATGTGTGGGGTTCAGCACCAGAATGACTGTTCGCCTCCCTTGCCTTCTGGTACGCTTGGCGAAGTTCTTTTATTTTCACAAGGCACCGCTGTGTGTCCCTCATGTAGCCCTTCTCCCCCATTCCACAAGCAATCTTTGAATAGATGTCAGCGCTTCTTCTGCACAGACTCTTCTTCCCACACAGCGATGAGATCCACCACCTCCTGTGCAGACCAGGCTGGAGCGCGTTTGGGGCGTGTAGTCTCCATGATCAGCTGTTCTCAAGCTGGCATGCTCCCAATGCTGATCAAACAGGAAATGGGAAATCAAAACTTCCCAGGGCTTTAGCAGGGGAGGGGCTGTTTCCTGTGTACCTGGCTGCAGTGCAGCAGAGTTGAGAATGATCTCCAGAGAGGTCACAAATTAGCATTGTGGGACACCACCCGGAGGCCAATTAAGTCTAATTACACAACGCTGTGTCTGCACTACCTCGCAGTTGACCCATGAAAATCGAATTAAGTGCTATGCCTCTCACAGAGGTGGATTACAGAAGTCGACTTTAGAGGTGATTTAGGTCGGTGTAAAGGACCCAGCAGTGTAGACACATACATTAACAGGTTGACTTAAGGCAGCTTCCTTCGACCTAACTTTTTAGTGTAGACCAGGCCTAAATCTCCAACGTGTGATTTTTCACATTCCAAGCATGCTTTGAAAAGAATCGCTGCATTCAGCTAAATGTCTAGTAACTCCTCCAATACCTGGGTATCAAAAATGACTGAGGAAAAGTCAGGAAAAGTGGCTGAGGAAAGGAGGAGAAAAAAGTAACTTCCTGGGTACTTTATTGCATTTCTGGACAGAGAAAGGCGTTTGCTTCTCAAACTGCACAAAACAGCTTAATTTGTGTAAAGCTGTATTTACATCCTAGAGTATCTGGTTCTTCCTGCATTGAATACTGTGCTTATTAGCATCTTTTAAAAAACAGAATTCAGCTGGAAGCAGGAACTTCAGGCCTCCTTTCAAGGGCCTAGTAGGAGCTTGATGCTTCAGTGTCACTTGAAAACACAGTTCAGAACAAACAGTGAATGCACAAGAATGTGAAAGACACTTTGGACTTGGGCCCGGGGCAAAGAATAAAGTACTGTGGTGTTAATGGAGAAAATCAAGTGGGGCAGTTGTAGCTCTAGCCTCATGCTGCTAACACTGTCAGCCAGATCTCAGGGCCAGGCCCTGGAACCAGCCAGAGGTAGACAAAAGTAACAGCTGCAATTCCTTTAATATTCCTGAGACTAGATCCAGCTGGCTGTTGGAGAAGAAAAGGGTCATAGTGCCTGTGCTCTTTTGGAGATGGCTTGCATCCACCGACAGGGACAGTACCAGTACACAGTCCCGGCACTCAGGAGAACATATGGACTGTAATTGTGCCCCCTCGCATCCCCATATGAGAGCTAGTCACCTCTAGGCCCTTAACAACCAAACTAGAGCATGTATTTCTCAGCAGGGACAAATAATTCATAGTCCTTTAAAGTCCAGCCTATATGCAAAGAAAATGAATTACCATGTTAGATGGCTGGTGCAAGACCAGCAGTGTTTGGAGGAGGGGGTATCTTCCCCTTTTGCACACCCAGGATGTCACACTCAGTAAACACATTCAGGAAGGACTTAGCGTGGGTTCTGGGACTGAGCCACACATGTGCCAAATGGGAGAGCGAGTTGTCATGTGACCCTGGCTGTGATATCTTGATAACTGCCCCTTTGGTGTCCTGTTCCTACAGTGCTGTATGTGGAACAAGTTACTGAGCGGAGCCCAACACCCCACAACAGAAATGTCTACAGAAACTCTGCTACCCATTCTCTCTCCATGCACTGCACTGAAAGTACACTACCCAAAGCTCCCTGTGTGGAGTCTTTGCACAGTCACCCTAGTGTGCTCTCCACTGGGTCCTTGCACTAGGGTGACTGTGCAAAGACCTCCACACAGGGAAGTGCATCTATTTAGGGGAGAAATCATTTTAAAGGACACCTTTAAATGTACAAGCCCCACCACATATTTTATAAGCAACAGTACTTGGAAGAAATAATGTCCGGTCTAGTGCTGGACGCAGGGTTTGATGCTGGACGCAATGATCTCTCCATGAGGAGAAGTCATAGCTGAATGTCCCGGTCATTTCTGGCCCTGGCAGTCAGGTTGTGGCAATGGGTACACTTCTGTGGGACGTGTCCCTCTCCCAGGCAACGGATGAACTGTGGGTAACTGTCAGTTACTGGGAAGGCATCCTAGCAGGAAATGCACCTCTTCAACTTGGGAGATCCAGACACAAAGGTGAGGGAGAAAGCTTCCCAGTCGGGAAGGGCGGGAAGCAGGAAAACAAAGTCCTAAGCTATGAGCTAACGAGGAGGGTAAGTAGGAAGGAAAAATTAAGTTGTTGTTTAACAGGGAGAGAACAAGAAAAGGAAAGAAGTAACTATTAAACTACACTACAACTAACAGGTAAGGCACAAGAGGTCAAAGGAGACGCAGGCTGTGCTATGGATTTAGTCCCAGACCATAGGCGGTAGAGAAGGAACTGGGGGGCAGTCGGACCGCATAGTGCTACATATACATGAGATGGGCACATGTGCGGTCCAATGGGCACTGCTGATGAAGATCCTCCGATCCCAGGCACAGGGGACGCTGCCGCACCTACAGTGGAGCACCCACAGGGACATCACTGGAAGAACAGTACTTTCAAGTTAAAATTAGTTCGTATTCATTCACATGGCCCAACAGTGCTACATTTTTACAATAAACCAGAGGGGGTTTTTTCATCCAGAAAATTTGGTTACAAGGATGCAAAGCAAAAAATAGTTAATTTAGTGCCTAATTCTAAATAGCTTATTTGGTGCCTCACAGATATGGCAGCCAATGAGAACTGTGTACCTAGATCTGAGGACAGAACTTGGCCCTTCACATGTATGACAGCGCACGAGTCAGAATTAGTTTTGTCAAGGAGCCTACACAGAAGCCACTAAAATACCTAACCTTCCTGTAGAAATCTCAGCCCCCACCTTCTTATATCTATTTTGGTTCCTCTCTAGTTCATTCTAACTGTAAGAGGCTCTGACTCAGACATAATGAGAATAATTCGCCTTAATTCTAGCATTGAAGAGATTTATGAAATCTTGTACACTCAGAGGAGTGTGTGAAAAGATGAACTGCTGAGCCTCAGGAAAAAAAAGAGCTCTCTCAGATCTCTGATCAGGGTCAAACTAGACATTTAGACTTAAAAATAACATATAAATCCATGTGAAGACAAAGGCCTATTGTATATTACTCACTCCTTCAGAACAACCCACAGCAGGGTGAGTGTTACATGGGAAAACTCAGCGCAAATTCACTCTCTAGCATTCTCAGCTCTTTTCTTCTGTTGATGGTGAGGGCTGCGGACAAAGAGAAGAAAGATTTGTGTGCCCACAAATAGGCGGTAGGGAATACTTCCTTCCAAATGCACAGATTGCCACAGTTTCTTACAGAAATTCCATGAACCTAGGAACACTAGAGCAGAGGCACAGTCCCCTGCAAGCTACTCCCTCCCCATGCCACCCCATAGCTCACAGAGGAGCTGTGCTGCTAGAAGGTGCCACCAAATATGGGTGAGAGGAGAATTAGGTGTGTAGTGGGAGTTCCGACTAGAATGCTCCGGGCTTGCCAGGGTATGACAGTCCAGAGAGCAGATTCCTCTGACTCTACCCCTCCTCTTTGGGAGGGAGAA
Organism: Platysternon megacephalum; assembly: GCA_003942145.1. Lineage (NCBI taxonomy): Eukaryota > Metazoa > Chordata > Testudines > Platysternidae > Platysternon > Platysternon megacephalum. Next base: position 2,185,036 of record QXTE01000148.1, on the reverse strand, counting down.
AAAGTATGTCCTTCCTCTCTCTGCTTACCAGCTCGACTTGACCAATGTTCCCTTATGAAAATGTATGTAAAGTTCAACAGGAAATGCTAATTGTATATAGGCTTTTCAGACCATCCTCCAGAATTGTACTGAAAATGAAATCCATGCTACAGGATTCTATAGGAAGGCTCAGAAAAATCTATAGAAAGGGTCCCATTCTCTGTTAAATTCTGCTGGGTTTTAAGAGTAATTTCCAGAGAAACTTGTTAATTTTCTATTAAACCTTATTGGTTTAACCCTATTACATTACATTTTCAATAAGCGTATTTGATTGAGTCTTAGCTCTTCCAAGCCACAGAGCAGGTTGGAGTAAAGATTGGTCTTAAACCCATGAACATCAGTTTCTTCTTTATTTAGTTGCCATAACTTTAGTTTCAGAGCCTCTGGAAGAGCTTCCAGCCCTGCAGGCAATTCTCCCTGCACACACTGCTTAGGATATCAAACTCCTGCAAAGGAAATGCACAAGTCTGAATTCAGAACTTGACAACCATGGGAGCTCTGCCTATGGAGGTGTAGTGAGGCGGAGTGGCCTCCCACTGAGCCAAAGGGGGAGGAGCCACTCTGATTCCCTGGTGGGTGGAGCCAGGCCAGGCTCGCCCCTCCCACCAGAAGCTAAGGCGCAGGACAGGAAGTATAAAAGGCGGGGTCTGTAACCCAGTTGAGTCTGAGCCAGATGTCTCCAGCCTGCTGCAGATCCCCAGAGAAGAACCCATGCTGCACCACGCCCTGCCCCTGGAGGAGGCCAACCCAGGCAAAGAGCTGCCAGGACTGCCGCTTGCCACATACCCCGAAGAGGTGGGGGACGATCCCGACCCGCAGATACATGATGGTGGGAGAGTAGGAAATAGCCCAGGGAAAGCCGACTATAGTCTGGTTGTGTTGCTGCCCAAACACCAGTCACCGTGTTTCAGGTGGATCCCCGCTGACCCAGTGATGGAACACTCTGCCACTGTTAGGGCCCTGGGCTCAGACCCGGTGGAGTAGGGTGGGACCAGATCCCGTTACCCCATGCTGCCAACCCCACCCCTGGGGGGCAGCCTCCCCACCTTAGGCCAAGGGGCCTGTGTTTGTCTGCCATTTGCTAGAGCTAGGATGACAGACTGTTCGTTGCTCCAGCCCTGCCTGAGGGTTTGAGCCCCTAGATTGTTTCCCTGAGGGTCTGAGCCCTAAGACTGTTTGTTTGTCCCTGTCTGAAGGCCTAAGCTCACAGACTGCTTGTGGTTCTACCCTGATTGAGGGCCTGAACCCTAAGACTGTTTGCTCTGTCCTGCCTGAGGATCTGCACCCCAAGACTATTTGATTCCTCTACCCTGCCTGAGGGCCGGATCCCTGAGACTGCTTGTTTGCTGTACATTATCGTGCCAGAGGGGCCTCAACCCCAACACTTGAATCACTACTCTCCTTAAACGGGGCAATGCCTCAGCGAATGTAGTGAAGCAGAGTGGCCTCCCACTGAGCTGGCAGGGTGGGGGCAGGACACCACCGCTAATACTACAGGAGGGCTAGCAAGATTAGGTTCTTGGCAAGCAAGAGAAGGGGGCATTGCTTCCATTTGGGATTGTTTTCACCAGAAAATTACACTGAGTTAGAGCACAACGTTGAGAGATCACGTTAACTACGAGATATTGACTATGACTTTTGCAATCAGTTTAGATAAATTCGAGCTGGTCATGAATTAACCTATTGGGGCCAACGGTTTACCGATTACTACATGATACAATGTTGAACATGACTTGCCCCAGTCTACACTGGCTGCAAAGTCATAATTATCACAGGGTGAGTGTGACAGGATACAGCCCTGTGTTCACACTCTACAGAGGTGTGATTTTTTTACAAAGCATGTCTTGTGAGGAGTCATTTAAAAACTCATAATTTGCTGGTCAGTATTGTCCTGGTAAAATGTGTGTGGCAACACTGTATGGTGTTATTAACACATATTCCAAACCCCACAGTCCTGCCCACATAGAAGCTGGCAAATAGGTCTGTCCTAAACAAAGGAATGTGTGATTGGCTTAATTTGAATTTAACCAATAAACAGAGTCATCAAGAAGAAAGGGAAGACAAAGGATGTTCAAACAGATTAAAAAAAAACAGCAGGAAACATCCTTCCACATAAGCTCTGTGGCTCCTGGTGCTCAGCTGGAAATGTTTTCCCAAGAGGAGGACTGAAACTATAAAAAGGAGGGCCAAAATCCCAAGGCACCCCCTCTCACTCCCTGCCTATTGCATTCACTGCACTTGAAGAGCCAACAGGAAGCAGCCATTGGACTCTGGGGAAGGGGTCTTGACATAAAGAGTTTGGTTAGTCAGATTGCTGAAGCATGTGAGAAAATTTTGTTTTGAATCTAATATAGTTTAAGTTAGGCACTAGTAAGCATATTACCTTTATTTTTCTTGTTAACATTTCTGACCTTTATGCCTCATTATTTGGACTCACTTAAAATCTCTCTCTTTGTAGTTAATACACTTGTTTTACTGTTTAGTCCAATCCAGTGTGTTCAAGTTGAAGTGTCTGGGTAAATCCATTTGGAGTAACATGTTGTATGCAAATTCCCTTAAAAGGAATAACGGACTTAACATATTTGTACTGTCCAGGAGAGGGCTGGGCAATACAAGACATATGTTTCTGGGGGGAAGATCTGGGACTGGGATTGTCTTGGGGTCACCCTGCAGCATAACCAAGGCTAGTAAGAGCCAAAATCTGGCTGCAGCACACAGACATAGCTGGAAGTGACTTACATGCAGGAGGCTGTTTGTGAGGAATCCAGGTTGGAAGCTACAGCAGCAAAGCAGTGTAAAGGGCACCCCAGGTTAGAGGACCGGGGTGACACAGCTACTCAGTCTGCACAGTTAGTTCACCCAACTTCTCAATGTCATGCTCTAATTCAGTGTAATTTCCTAGGCTGAACCCTTCTTTTGTGCTTTAAAATGTTAGACCCCAAATCAAGAAAACAGGATGCAGAGACACATAAAACCAGAAATAAAGATGAATATTCTTTTGCCAATAGCTTTGCAGCTTACTTTTATCAAGAATGGACCTTTCCATAATCTGCATTTGATACAGATCATGTGGAGAACAGGAGTTTGTAAAGAACATACCTTGAGCAAAGCATGGAAGAGGAGAAACTACAGCTCTACAGGTATGTTCCAGCCCACTGGAAAAGAGAAAAATAGTCAAATTACACAACAATGTAATGCAGCCACTGGAAGAATAAAGTGCAAAATGTTCTGTCAGCTCAAAGTAAAAAAAAAGGAACTACCACCCTGGGCCATCTGTGAAACCTGGCAAGCATCTTTCTTCCATTTTCTTCAACTAGTTATGTTATTTTTAAAAGCTAATAGTCACCATTTGTCTATGAATCATCTGATATGAGGCAACAGCATCCAAGTCTATATGAAACCCAAGGCAACATCATCTGTGTTTATTATTCTATAAAGAGCAGTGGTGCCAAGTTTCCTGCAACACCCACTTTAGACGCTGAAATCCAGAGGACTGAATGTGCTGCTGTTAGCGTTTAGAGACAGGAATACGTTTTGATCTAATACATCAGACAAAGGCTCAGTTGGTAATAAGATGGAATTGAATTCCACAGCAACTTAAAATAGTGCCAGATACTAAAAGCACCTTATGTAACTCATACCAGATAATTCATATTTATTCTCTTCAATTCTATTTCTCAAGCTGGTGTTTTAAGCATCCTAAAAATACCATGAAAGTTCACAGATAGCAGTGAAATCCTTCTAGCTAATCGCATTAATGCAGCTTGATTGATGTGTACAAATGTTTTATTTAACTCTGTTCTTACATTTGCTGCTACTACATCGCATTCAATATGAAATTATTCATGAACAGCTGTAATGACATGGGACTAATATCAGCACCGTGGCAAGTACACTAGTAAATAGAGATTAATCTACCTAGGTTCCTGTCAGTACCTACCATTGGACAGCACACCAAGACACAGAGGAATAAAAGGATATTGTGGATGTATTGGAGAACATCTCTCTGATGGTTCTGCCTGTGACAGCTCCATAGAGTGCCTTCCTCTGCCAAAGGGGTGGGGGTTTTGCATGGCTCTCTCTCCATAAGGGGGTGAGTCAACTGGAGGAAGAGCTGCCTGAATAGGGTTTTGGAGCTTAGCTGCTATCTACCCAGGGCCATGTAGATGTTGCAGTGCCTCGTACAGAGTAACACATTTGGGGACCCACCTAGCTACTTGCAGTCCTGCAACCAGGCACTTCTCTGAATGCTTTCCTGCACACCCATGCCACCACCTACCTGCAATCTCTTCTAAGGCTGCAGTAGCATCCCCCTACATACATAGCCAACCAACCTTTTGCAGGCTCTGAAGCCTCTGGTCACCCACCTAAAATGAAGTGAGTCTGAAGCACAAACTTCCAGACAGAAATAATGGGAGGCCAGTTGGGGAATTCTTTCTTCACTGTAGCGTGCCAGCATGAAGGACAGGGAATCAAAGATAGCGGCACTGGCAAAACCAAGGTCCCAGCCCTATGTGGCCACAAATGTAAAGTGAACCCAAAGCCTCCCCAGGGCCTATGCTCAGAGCTGTTGTACTGATCTTTGCTAAGAAGCTTCAGTAAGTGCAGAAGCCCTATGTTTGTATTATTACAGACCTAGCTCAAGATCAGGGCCCCAATGTGCTAGGCATGGTACATAGACAGAGTGAGAGAAGTCCATCCCCGCCCTGGAGGGTTTACAACCTAAATAAATAGTCAAGACTGACAAAAGTAGAAGAGGAAACAGAAGCAAAGTTAAGTGACTCATCCAAGATCACACAGCAAGTCAGAGGCAAAGCCAGGCCAGTCAGAATTCAGGTCTCCTGACTCCTAGACTTCTGCTCTATTCATTACCCCATGTCGTTGCTCAACTTACATACCCCTTCTACTTCCACTAGCAGGAAGAATTGTTACACTCACCAACAGGGACCCCAGAAAGCAATACGAGGGAAATCTAAGATACGGTGCATGAGCGTGGGAAGGGGTTTTGGGGGAAGCCAGCTGGTATGCTACATAAAAGCGGGCTCTTTTCTTCACTGAAACACACACTCTGCTTCTGTGTCCCAAACAGTCATTCTCCAGGTTCTCATGGACCCGGAGCAGCTACAAGGTGCCAATTTATACCTTGTGGGAAAGGCACTGGGATTAGAAATATGTATTCAGCTGGACACATTGGTTGCCAAAGCATGTTCACTGGCCATACTTTCCCTTACCCTTCAAGAAGGTTTGTCTGTGGGATTCCAGTAGGTATAGTCCATATGTACAAGTAGCAAAATCCCTGCGCCTCCACCCACACTCACCTGCAGCTTGATAAGTGCTTCCCCCAGTTGGCAGATCAGAGTTGCCAGCCCTCCAGGATTGTCCTGGAGTCTCCAGGAATTAAAGATTAATCTTTAATTAAAGATTATGTCATATGATGAAACCTCCAGGAATACGTCCAAACAAAATTGGCAACCCTGATATCCAAACATGTCAAAAATGCTTCTACCCTCTCTAAGATCAGCGGACATGTTTGTTTGATGTTGAAATGTCTCTGTTCCATTTGACTATTCCCCTGTAGATCAGAAGAGGTAGGTGGGGTGTTGCTATGTTAGTGTGTTATATGCCATAAGCAATTCTTCCCCTACTAACACCTTGCTCTGTGCAAGAAGTAAGGTTCTTTGGCCCTTTCCATGGAACAGCTTCCTCCCTCCTGAGTGCCTGGCAAGCTATTCTGGCTTGTGACTAGGGTGGGTGGAGCTGGGGGCTCCTTCCACTCCTCATCCCTCTCTGCTTCCACCCACAACTTGCTGACATCAGGGAGTATCACCACAGCTAGAGTCATATTCTGAGCAGACGGCCTTAATCCCTTTCTCCTAGGTGTGTGTGTGCATGACCGCTGTGACAACCTAACCCCAGCCATGCTGAGTGACACAATATATAACCACTCCAATATTTGGCCTTGGTAACCTGTGAGAACTGACGTCAGTACATCTCCTTTGCAGCAGATTATTTTCCTGTTTAGGATAAGCGTAGAGGTAGAATCATAGATCATAGAATCATAGAATATCAGGGTTGGAAGGGACCTCAGGAGATCATCTAGTCCAACCCCCTGCTCAAAGCAGGACCAATCCTCTTTGGAACCCCCTTTCAGGTAGTTGAAAGCAGCTATCAAATCCCCCCTCATTCTTCTCTTCTGCAGACTAAACAATCCCAGTTCCCTCAGCCTCTCCTCATAAATCATGTGCTCCAGCCCCCTAATCATTTTTGTTGCCCTCCGCTGGACTCTTTCCAATTTTTCCACTTCCTTCTTGTAGTGTGGGGCCCAAAACTGGACACAGTACTCCAGATGAGGCCTCACCAATGTCGAATAGAGGGGAATGATCACGTCCCTCAATCTGCTGGCAATGCCCCTACTTATACAGCCCAAAATGCCGTTAGCCTTCTTGGCAACAAGGGCACACTGTCGACTCATATCCAGCTTCTCGTCCACTGTAACCCCTAGGTCCTTTTCTGCAGAACTGCTTCCTAGCCATTCGGTCCCTAGTCTGTAACAGTGAATGGGATTCTTCCGTCCTAAGTGCAGGACTCTGCACTTGTCCTTGTTGAACCTCATCAGGTTTCTTTTGGCCCAATCCTCTAATTTGTCTAGGTCCCTCTGTATCCTATCCCTACCCTCCAGCGTATCTACCACTCCTCCCAGTTTAGTGTCATCTGCA
>QXTE01000148.1:2024557-2178191 GCA_003942145.1 Platysternon megacephalum | reverse complement strand
CAGCCAGGGCTTTGTCAAGCCTGACCTTAAAAACCTCTAAGGAAGGAGATTCCACCACCTCCCTAGGTAACCCATTCCAGTGCTTCACCACCCTCCTAGTGAAAAAGTTTTTCCTAATATCCAATCTAAACCTCCCCCACTGCAACTTGAGACCATTACTCCTTGTTCTGTCATCTGGTACCACTGAGAACAGTCTAGATCCATCCTCTTTGGAACCCCCTTTCAGGTAGTTGAAAGCAGCTATCAAATCCCCCCTCATTCTTCTCTTCTGCAGACTAAACAATCCCAGTTCCCTCAGCCTCTCCTCATAACTCATGTGCTCCAGCCCCCTAATCATTTTTGTTGCCCTCCGCTGGACTCTTTCCAATTTTTCCACTTCCTTCTTGTAGTGTGGGGCCCAAAACTGGACACAGTACTCCAGATGAGGCCTCACCAATGTCGAATAGAGGGGAATGATCACGTCCCTCAATCTGCTGGCAATGCCCCTACTTATACAGCCCAAAATGCCGTTAGCCTTCTTGGCAACAAGGGCACACTGTCGACTCATATCCAGCTTCTCGTCCACTGTAACCCCTAGGTCCTTTTCTGCAGAACTGCTTACTAGCCATTCGGTCCCTAGTCTGTAACAGTGAATGGGATTCTTCCGTCCTAAGTGCAGGACTCTGCACTTGTCCTTGTTGAACCTCATCAGGTTTCTTTTGGCCCAATCCTCTAGTTTGTCTAGGTCCCTCTGTATCCTATCCCTACTCTCCAGCGTATCTACCACTCCTCCCAGTTTAGTGTTAGGTAGAGGTACTCAATCTCATCATACCTCAGTTCCCATCTGTAAAAGGAGACTAACAGAACTTATTTCACTTTAGCAAGGTGCTGTAAGATGCTATGGATACAGAGGATACAGGAATTCCATCATAACTCACATCTTACTTTTGTAGAGGCTTTTCTGGGGAGCCCAACAGAAAAGCCTCTACAAAAGAAAGAGGTGAGTTGTGATGGAATTTCTGCACCTTTTGTACCCATACTTATTATGGCCCAATCCCATGCCCACTAACGTTAATGGAAAGACTCCCCTTGATTTCAAGGAGTGTTAGATCAAGCCCTATCAAACCACATGAGACTTCATAAGTCTCCAAATGCCCATGCCATTGTGGAAAATAAAGTATAAATTTGTTTTAAAAAATATTAATCATTCATTGGAGGGGGAGCACTGAGTATGTGTTTTAATCACCAGCATCTACTGCAGGAAGCTGTCTACACACTTGTAGTCAGATGTTGCTAGATGTTGGCTGCGTGTGGGAGCCCTTTGTGTGCTGTCCCAGCTCTGCACAGACAGTTGGCACAGCAGACCTTGATCGAACTGCCCAATAACCACAGACTCAGTTCGTAGTGAAGGCACTTGGTCAGGTTTATCGTCAATGAAGCACGGTTCTAATGTCCTGGCTCAATGGTTACAGATACACTAACACATGTATGCCCGTTGCAACTGACTAGCTCAGTTAATGGCGGGACTTGCCATTATCCCCTAGACCAACCAAAGACGTCCTCTGAGATACATCTTTATATACAGATACAAACAAGTTACGAATTGCCCCGGTGTATCTAGGTGCCACCCTCTGACGTATCTGGGTGCCACCCATTGCCTTGTACCTGTTGGTTCAATCAAAAAATTTCTATCCATCATGCTGTCATCAGGGCTGGCTCTAGGTTTTTTGCCGCCCCAAGCAAAAAAATTTTTGGCTGCCCCCCCCCCCCAGCCCGGGGCTCTCCCCCCCCCCCCCCCCCCTGGGCCCCCCCCCCCCCCCCCCCCCCAGTGCCCTCCTCCACCCGCACCCCCTGCCGCCCCAGCCCTGGGCTCCCCCGCACCAGTGCTGACTCCGCCTGCTCCCCCCTCGCCTCCAGCCGGTCCGGCGCTGGCAGGGTTGGGGTAATCAGCGGGGCTCCTGGGTACCTCCAGGGTCCCTCCAGCCAGGGCTCCCGCCTCCAGGACCAGCCGGGACCCGGGAGGGCAGAGCCAGGGGACCGCCCCGGCAGGGGGCTGAGGAGCCTGGGCAGGGTAGCCCCAGAGGGAGCGGAGGCCCGGAGAGCGGGACTTGGGCCCCGCACGGCAGCGCCCTGCCCTCTATGGCCCCGCTGCTGCTTCTGGCCGCCCTGCTGCAGTCCCTGGGCGGCTCGGGCTGCTTCGCCCAGCCCCGGCTGCGGCGCTGGAGAGTGGCCGCCCTGCGGCACCTGCAGGCGGCTCCATGTGCCCGCAGACCGAGTGTCCCCCGCTCGGAGCCTGCCTGGCCCAGCCACAAGGTGCAGGCATTGTTCCCCCGCGGCGCGAACCGCAGAAGCCCCAGGGCGCCCCCCTGCGCACGACGCACTGCTGCTGCCAGGACCGGCTCTAGGCTTTTGCCGCCCTAAGCGCAAAAAATTAAAAAAAATTAAAAATGGCTGGAACGCCGCCCCTGAAAATGTGCACCCCAAGCATGTGCCTGGTTTGCTGGTGCCTAGAGCTGTCATCCTGACCTTATCTTTAGGATGGGTCAGTGTGTTCCTGTTCTCTTTGGAGAATATGCTGGTATCAGGCTGTTCTGGTACCATCCTTCTGGAATGTGTTTGCATGTGTTCTTGTGCCTAGCACTGCTTAGGAATATGTGTTTCTGCAATATTATCCCTGTTCTTTCCAGATTTTGTGAGCAGGCCCTGCCTTTTGCTCACAACTTAACTTTGCTTTATAGCAGCAAAGCTTTGACCACTACTTTAGTTTAGGCCTCAGACCCTCATACCAGGCCTCTGGTACAAGGGCTTATGTTTCAGGCCCTCTTCCTACATTACTGTTTACTGGTAAGAAAGATTTTGACCTAAAATAGTACTCATTTTTCACCCTTCACAAGCAAAAAACCCAGCCAAAAACAACAATAAAAAAAAATAAGGTTGGACTTTTTTTGAGCTCTAAGGATTTTTGGATAAAGCTCACTGTTGAAGGCTGAGAACTCGTGTTCTACATATATTCTGATTCCAAGAAAATGATGGACTTTCCATCTGTCAGAAGACGGCAAGATGGCTCAGATGGCTCACAGGCGGTATTATTAATAATAATAAATGTTGCCATTATACAAGCAACTCTGACATGAACTGTTCTTATCTAATGTTAGTTCAGACTGCCAAAGGAATGTGGTTTCAACTGCCTTGGCATGGAGCAGCAATTCTTTTCAGAGCCCAATTAACTTCAGTCACAAGCACACACTTCCTACGGATATCCCAAAGGATCAGACCCAAACCGGGCTACGTTCCTAAAGAGTAGAAGGGAGACCACAGGAAAATGAAATTCTGCCACTAATCTGTTAATTTACAGTTTGAAGAATGAACATTCAGAATGCCACCCACTCCCTAAAATAGCCTGGGGAGGACAAAACACAGTAGCAGATTTTTATAGCTGTTGCACTCATCTTATTTCTGTTTCCAATAGTCAAGCAATACAATGGTCTCTCGTGGAAGATGACAGTACTGCAGATATTATAGTTGAGCGTGTTTATTTTTTATATGAATTATTCTGTAAATTATACAGAATTTATGTGCAATTCTAGGGCTCAGGCAAGTTGTCTCAGTGTGGAAACGTTTGGACGCCCTGGTGTAAAGTGATTAGGGCTGTCAATTAATCGCAGTTAACAAAAAAATTAACTGCAATTTAAAAGATTTATCGCAATTAATTGCACTGTTAAACAATAGAATACCAAATGAAATTAAATATTTTTGGATGTTTTTCTACATTTTCAAATATATTGATTTCTATTATAACACAGAATACAAAGTGTTCCGTGCTCACTTTCTATTATTATTTTTGATTACTAATATTTGCACTGTAAAAATGATAAACACAAGAAATAGTATTTTTCAATTCACCTCATACAAGTACAGTAGTGCAATCTCTTTATTGTGAAAGTGTAACTTACAAATGTAGATTTTTTTTGTTACATAACTACTCAAAAACAAATCAATGTAAAACTTTAGAGCCTACAAGTCCACTCAGTCCTACTTCTTGGTCAGCCAATTGCTAAGACAAACAAGTTTGTTTACTTTTACGGGAGATACTGCTGACTGCTTCTTATTTACAATGTCACCTGAAAGTGAGAACAGGTGTTCACATGGCACTTTTGTAGCCAGCGTTGCAAAGTATTTACGTGCCAGATATGCTCACCATTCATATGCCCCTTCATGCTTCAGCCACCATTCCAGAGGACATGCTTCCATGCTGATGATGCTCGTTAAAAATAATAGTGTTAATTAAATTTGTGACTGAATTCCTTGGGGGAGAATTGTACATCTCCTGTTCTCTATTATCTGCATTCTGCCATATATTTCATGTTATAGCAGTCTTGGATGATGACCCAGCACATGTTCGTTTTAAGAACACTTTCACAGCAAATTTGACCAAATGCAAAGAAGGTACCAATGTGAGATTTCTAAGGATGGATATAGCATTCGACCCAAGGTTTAAGAATCTGAAGTGCTTTCCAAAATCTGAGAGGGACGAGATGTGGAGAATGCTTTCAGATATCTTAAAAGAGCAACACTCCGATGCGGAAACTACAGAACCCAAACCACCAAAAAAGAAAATCAACCTTCTGCTCGTGGCATCTCACTCAGATGATGAAAATGAATATGCGTCAGTCCGCTCTGCTTTGGATCGTTATCGAGCAGAACCTGTTATCAGCATGGACGCATGTCCTCTGCAATGGTAGTTGGAGCATGAATGGACATATGAATCTTTAGCACATCTGGCACATAAATATCTTGCGATGCTGGCTACAACAGTGCCATGCCAACGCCTGTTCTCACTTTCAGGTGACATTGTAAACAAGTTTGTCTGAGCGATTGACTGAAGTAGGACTGATTGGACTTGTAGGTTCTAAAGTTTTACATTGTTTTATTTTTCAATGCAGTTATTTTTTGTACATAATTCTACATTTGTAAGTTCAACTTTCATTATAAAGAGATTGCACTACAGTACTTGTATTATGTGAACTGAAATATACTATTTCTTTGTTTTTTACATTGCAAATATTTGTAATAAAAAATAAATATAAAGAGCACTGTACACTTTCTATTCTGTGTTGTAATTGAAATCAATATATTTGAAAAGATAGAAAACATCCAAAAATATTTAAATAAATGGCATTCTATTATTGCTTAACAGTGCAACAAATCTCGGCAGAGTCAGCAGCGCACAGCCCCTTGAAAGAACTCAAGATGATGAAGATATTTGCATCCCTAATGCAAGATGGCTGGTTTAGTAGGAGGCAATAACCTGCCACTGAGCTTCTCGGGCTTTGATAGGGACCAGATTTAGAAAGTCAGGATGGTCCTGAATTTAGTATATCAAGTGTCAGCCACTGTCAAGCTGGTTTATACCATGATGGCTACAGCTACACAGCAAACATTGTACACAGGCGATCCTACCCAAGCTAGCTTGAATGTAGCTAGAAAGGTAACAATAGTGGTGTAAACTGCATGGCACGGGCTTCAGCACAAACTAGAGAGGCCAGTGTGTACTCAGGGTACATAATTGGCTCTCTTGTCTGTACTGTTTATGTTACTACTGTTAGGGTTGCCAACTTTGTAATATTTAAAAACCGGACACTCCAGCAGGAGTGCCGGAACCTCCCCGCCCCTTCTCCCTGAGAACACGCCAGTGCCCCGCTCCTTTCCCCCAGACCTCACCCCTGTCCCACCTCTTCCCCCAAGGCCCCGCTCCTGCCCCTTCCCCCTGAGGCCCTGCCCCCCATTCACTCCTCTTTCCCTCTCCCTCCGTTGCTCACTGTTTTTCCCTCTCTCCCACCCCCCCACCCCGCATGGGTCAGGAAGGACTCACCTGCAGAGCCGATTCAGGTAGGAGGTGGCCCTTGCTAAGTAGGGGCTGGCGTGAGTGATGACTCGGCACCTCCCTGCCTCCCCCGCCTGCAGTAACCAGACTTTGGGTGTCTGTTCAGATGGAAAACCAGACACCTGTCCACCCTATTACACACGCTAGCTGTATTCAAGCTAGCTCAGGTAAGGAAGCCTGTGCACAGAATATTGAGTTTCTCTCTGTCCCCTTCTCACAGCGCATAGCTTTGTGATGTCAAGACGGCACTCCGGCAATGCACGCTACAGCAGACTGCCTAACGTGCAATCCAACAGCACAACTGGTAGGCTGGGCAAATGGGAGCCTGCCTGCCTGCTACTTGGTACTGGCTGCCTGTCTGGCACCTGGATCCAGCTAGAGAGGTTAGATCTAAGCATTTAATGAACGATTACGGCTCATCATGGGCACTGAGCACTTCTGAAAATCTGGGTCTGGGGCTTTATCTTTGGGAGCCTGTCAGGACAGAAGAGGAGCTGTCTATGTCCTTCCTGCTACAGATTCTGGCCTATGGCATGTCCTGCCTTCAGGGCTGGTATCCATGAAATAGGCACTGAACATGTAAGACTCACACCTGTGAAGCCCTGACTATCTCTAGCAAGGTGCTAAGTGCCCTGGGGGCTCTGAACCTCACAGCAGGGGCTCTGTGCCTCAGAGTAGACGCCCAGTTGTCTCTGAAGAGTCTTACACAAAACTATTTTAGTCATTCCGAAGGCATTTTAGAATCAGTATTTTAGCTGGGTTCTGGTGTGGTTATAGTCTGTGGGAGGCACTTATCACGGAGTTCCCAAGCCCCTTGAAACTCAATGCCCCCAAACTTTGGTGTTACAAATCCAGATCTGGACCCCAATCTGAATTGTGCAGATTAGGTACACTTCTGGGCACCCGTCCTAAAGTATGTTGATGAACAGGCTCTGCATTAAAAAAAAAAAAAACTACAACGCTCATGCCATATTGAAGAGAATGTGTTTAATAGAAAGCAAAGAACATTCATATCTATCTTGTCGCCCACAGGAGTTCTGACTCACTGTCACTTCTTTGCTGCATAAATGAATCCAGTATGTCAAAACAGCACTGTCAGGATGGCTTAGGGTGACCAGACAGCAAGTGTGAAAAATCGGGACGGGGGTGAGGGGTAATAGGAGCCTATATAAGAAAAAGACCCAAAAATCGGGACTGTCCTTATAAAATCGGGACATCTGGTCACCCTAGGATGGCTGCAGTGTCACTTGTGACAGCATGAAGAAGGCTGTCATTTGCCGTGCTCTTCCTGTGAAGAAAGAGCATTCCCAGGCTCTGATGTGTTACACGCCTAACAATCCTTCCCGGTAAAATGTCAGGACTGTGTGTGTAAGGATGGCGTGGGGCTGTATGTTTAAGCCCACTGCAGATTGTCATTGAGAGGTTGGGGGTACACGTCCCTCTTCTTCTCAAATGACATTACCTCCAGCATGAAATAGTGAAAGTTTGATTTGCAGTTTAAAATTAAATGAAACATTCTTCCCAACTTTGTCAGGCTGACTTTCCAATGCCCTTCAACTGAGGAGCCAGCAGCACTGCTGAAAGGTCTTACAATAAAACATGTCTTTGGAAAAAGTGACCTAAGTCATTGAAAGAACAGAGGATCCTGAGAGGAAGAAAGTGATAAAAGAACAGGAATTTTTCCCCTCTCTAACCTTCTGTGGCCTGTGATTCTAGCAACCAATGTTTTCCAACACCATGGGTGGGAGGAGGTGGAAGGGACATTGTTTATAGTACATAGACAAAGGCTGCAGCAGTAGCCAGATGAGGAGAATAACTTTTGTACAAGAACGGAAGAGTGAAGGGAAATGGCTAGGTGAGGACTCTTACAGGAAGAGAGACCATATTATGGTAGCATACAACTTTTCCTATGGAAAAGACGGGGATGTATGAAATAACAGAATATCATGAATAGAAACCATCTCATGTGATCTGTGGGTCTGTTGCTAACCAGACACCAAGAAAAGGCTGAAGTTCTCATTCCTAATTTGCACTTCATTGGCAAAAAGGTCAAAGCTTTGCAAACATTGAGGCAGCCTCACATCACCCTTAAGAGATGGGCACTGGCCACTATTTTCAACAACATCCAGTGATTTTGGATGCCTCCATCTTTGGGTGCCCAACTTGAGACACCATAAAAGGTTTCTCAGCACTTTTGCTTTAAAGGCAGCCCAAAACCACAAGGTGTGTTTGAAAAGCTTGCTCATGCTCCCTGTTTGGCATCTGAAGAAATGGAGATGCACAGAGAGCTTCAGGCCAATATTGTTTAAACTTGGGTGCCAATATATTGATTTTTCAAGGTGTCAAGCACATGCAGCTCCCACGGCGAAAATTACAACCCTATTATACAATTGTATAGAATCATAGAACTTAAGATCAGAAGGGACCATTATGATCATCTAGTCTGACCTCCTGCATGGTGCAGGCCACAAGAGTTGACCCACCCACTCCTGAAATAACTCTCACCCTTGACTCAGCTGTTGAAGTCCCCAAATCATGATTTAACGACTTCAAGCAGCAGATAATCCTCTAGCAAGCGACCCCTACCCCATGCTGCGGAGGAAGGCGAAAAACCTCCAGGGCCTCTGCCAATCTACCCTGGAGGAAAATTCATTCCCGACCTCAAATATGGCGATCAGCTGAACCCCGAGCATGCGGGCAAGATTCTCCATCCAGACACTCAGGAAAAAGACTTTCAATATCCCAACATTTACCATCGGTACTAACTACCAGCAGTGGCACATTATTGACCTATTGTGTAAATCAAGTTATCCTATCAAACCATTCCCTCCATAAACTTATCAAGCTTAATCTTAAAGCCGGAGAGGTCTTTCGCCCGCACTATTTCCCTCGGTAGGCCGTTCCAGTATTTCACTCCTCTGACGGTTAGAAACCTTCGCCTAATTTCAAGCCTAAACTTCCCAACTGCCAATTTATATCCATTTGTTCTCGTATCCACATTAGCACTGAGCCGAAATAATTCCTCTCCCTCCCTGATATTGATCCCTCTGATATATTTAAAGAGAGCAATCATATCTCCCCTCAACCTTCTTTTGGTTAAGGAAAACAAACCGAGCTCCTCAAGTCTCCTTTCATACGACAGGCTTTCCATTCCTCGGATCATCCTAGTGGCCCTTCTCTGTACCCTTTCCAGTTTAAATTCATCCTTCTTAAACATGGGAGACCAGAACTGCACACAGTACTCCAAATGAGGTCTCACCAGCGCCTTGTATAACGGGACTAGCACCTCCTTATCTCTACTAGAAATACCTCGCCTAATGCATCCCAAGACCGCATTAGCCTTTTTAACGGCCACATCACATTGCCGACTCATAGTCATCCTGCGATCAACCAGGACTCCGAGGTCCTTCTCCTCGTCCGTTACTTCCAACTGGTGCGTCCCCAGCCTATAACTATAATTCTTGTTAGTCATCCCTAAATGCATAACCTTACACTTCTCACTATTAAATTTCATCCTATTACTAATACTCCAGTTTACAAGGTCATCCAAATCTCCCTGGAGGATATCCCGATCCTTCTCCGAATTGGCAATACCTCCCAACTTCGTGTCATCCGCAAACTTTATCAGCCCACTCCTACTTTTGGTTCCGAGGTCAGCGATAAATAGATTGAATAACATCGGACCCAAAACCGAACCCTGAGGAACTCCACTGGTAACCTCCCTCCAACCCGACAGCTCCCCTTTCAGTACGACCCGCTGCAGTCTCCCCTTTAACCAGTTCTTTATCCACCTCCGGAATTTCATTTCGATCCCCATCCTTTCCAATTTAACCAGTAATTCTTCATGCGGTACCGTATCGAACGCCTTACTGAAATCAAGATATATCAGATCCACCGCATTTCCCTTGTCTAAAAAATCTGTTACTTTCTCAAAGAAGGAGATCAGGTTGGTTTGGCACGATCTACCTTTCGTAAAACCATGTTGTAATTTGTCCCAATTGCCATTGACCTCAAGGTCCGTAACTACTCTCTCCTTCAATATTTTTTCCAATGACTTTGCACACTACAGATGTTAAACTAACAGGCCTGTAGTTACCTGGGTCACTTTTTTCCCCCTTCTTGAATATAGGAACTATATTAGCTAATCTCCAGTCAAACGGTACAACCCCCGAGTTCAGGGATTCATTAAAAATTATCGCGAACGGGCTTGCAATTTCACTCGCCAATTCTTTTAATATTCTAGGATGAAGGTTATCCGGGCCGCCCGATTTACTGCCGTTAAGCTGTTCAAGTCTGGCTTGTACCTCGGATACTGTAATGTCTACCCTCCCCCCTTCATTCCCATCAGTCACGCCGCCACTATTCCCAAGCCCTTCATTAGTCTCATTAAATACCGAGGCAAAATATTGGTTTAGATATTGTGCCATGCCTAGATGATCCTTAATCTCCACTCCGTCTCCATTCTTAAGCGGTCCCACTTCTTCTTTCTTGGATTTCTTCCTATTTATATGGCTAAAAAACCTTTTACTATTGTTTTTAATTCCCTTCGCAAGATCTATCTCCACCCGGCTTTTGGCCTTTCTAACCGCATCCCTATGGCTCAAAAACCTACAGAAAGGCTGCTATTAAATCCAATAGGTTTCAGAAAAATGTCCATAGAACTCTCTTGATTTTGTCCCCATTGGATTCTGTACAAACCATCCAGACACGACATTCTGAAATCAACTCAGCTATTTATGGATTTAGGTGCCTCACTTTTGGCCCACAAATTTGATAATGTATTGGGAAGTGACATGCCCAAAGGCAGGGCCAAAGAACAGAACCCATCTTTCCCCCACTATTCCTCAGCTTGGCTAGCTGAGCCCAGCTCTCTCACTTGTCCATTTTTAGACATTGATAATTAAAATACTAATTATAGCCTCTGTAGATATTTCACTAATCTTCTTCACACAGTCAAAACATCCGGGCCATCATTTGATGCTATCAGAGTAACAGCTATGGCAGGTGCAGACATCAAGTTACAGTATTGTTTTTCTAGCAGGAGTAGGGCAAAAATGTTACCACCACCCCCAAAAAAGCCCAAAAGTTTAAGCAGATGTGTTCCTTTGGAATGTTTAGCACATCTGCTCCCTTAACTTCTGTCACATTATTTCCAACTGATTTTTATGTTGCAACTAGCTTTTCATAGCTGCGAAGAAGATAAATGTCTCATTACCAAAAATAAATCCATCCATTATGGATGAGAGAGAGGCACAGCACTACCTATTATGGTATCAAGCAACAGATTTCACTCCCTCTGCTACTGCCCATTAATTAACAATCTGACAAGGTTTTCAAAAGAATTTCTGAGCTCCTTTGCTCCCCTCTTTAATTCCTTCATAATGCTTTGTATAGATAAACATGTCAGGCCAGGAAAGAAGCGAGACACCACATCTAACACAGTGCAGAACTTGTTTTCTATTCAAATCCAAATTACGTGGTGAAGAAGCAAAAATAGCATCAAAAGGAGAAAAATGCAAGAAATTTACACGATGTAACAAGCATGCATATAATTCCCAGCCTTGTCCCTGGTTCAAGCAGCTTAATCACCACATTTGTCTGCATCCCCATCCCACATAGACCTCTCTATTGGCATAGGCCCATACCAGAATTATATTAATCAACCTCCATGAAGCTGCTTCACTTTGTGCGACAGCATCCTTTCCCTGAATGCTAGACACACGACTTTAATAGGAAAAGCTTTAGCTTTGATAGTGTGATTTCCATAGCTATGAACCCATGAGCCCCCCCCTTTTTTCCTGTATATATTGCATTACATTTCTCACACTTGCTGAAGCCTGTATAGATCTCTCTCTTTCTCTGTCTCTCTCTCTCACACACACACCCCTCTCTCTCCTGAGACTTTACTTTTATTCTTTCTTATTGTTTGCCTTCATTTAAAAAAAACAGATGTAGAGCAGGGGTGGGCAAACTACGGCCCAGGGGCCGCATCCGGCCCTTCAGACGTTTTAATCCGGCCCTCGAGCTTCCGCCAGGGAGAAGGGTCCAGGGCTTGCCCCGCTCCGCACGTGCTGTGGCTTCACATGGCTCCTGGAAGCAGCAGCATGTCCCCCATCCGGCTTCTACACACAGGGGCATCTAGGGGGCTCCACACACTGCCCCCGCCCCAAGCACCGCCTCCACAGTTCCCATTGGTTGGGAACTGCAGCCAATGGGAGCTGCCTGGCCGCGCCTCCATGTAGGAGCTGGAGGGGGGACATGCCGCTGCTTCCAGGAGCTGCTTGAGGTAAGCGTCAACCAGAGCCTGACCCCCTCCCGTGCCCCAACCCCCTGCCCCAGTCCTGATCCCCCTCCCACCCTCCAAACCCATCAGTCCCAGCCCGGAGCACCCTCCTGCACCCTGAACTCCTCATTTCTGGCTCCACCCCAGAGCCCGCACCCCCAGCCGGAGCCCTCACCCCCTGCCACACCCCAACTTCATGAGGAATCATGGCCCGCCATACAATTTCCATACCTGGATGTGGCCCTCGGGCCAAAAAATTTGCCCACCCCGATGTAGAGTGAAAGTGCACATGTTCAGAAACAGAACCACCATTGAGCAATTTGTCACTAACACTCTACCTAAGAGTCCAAAGGAAGTGGGGGAAAACCCCATACAGAATAGACAATATGCAAATGGAGAAACTGAGGCACAAAGAAGCTAAGTGGTTTTTCCTCAGGGTCATATGGAAAGTATATGGAGTAGAGAGGTGTGCAGAAAATTTTCATGGGACAGGAAAACCATTCAAGATTTCAAAAAAACACCTTTCAAAAATTCATGAAAAATGAGACTACCCCAGAATAGTTATTAGGCCAGTGGTTAGGGCACTCTAATGCAGAGCAGGGCCTTGAACTTGGGTCTCCCACACCCCAAAAGAGTACCTGTGCTACCAGGCTAGTGGCCAGAGCACTGTGTGAGTGTTGGGTTCTAACCAGAAAGTCCATCCTGGGCCTGAGAAACCTTCCCCAGTGAAAATTTAATCAAAACTGATGCATTCCTGCAAAAAGTTTCTGTTTCAAACAATTGGCATTTTCTGGTTAAAAGCTTTTGTTAAAAAACTCCCGACCAGCTGTGATATGGAGTCCTGTGCTTCATCCTGAAATCCAGCTTTCCTCAGTGCACTTTTTTTAATCTCGGGGAGACAGGCAGGGACATCTTAAGTGGGCAGGAGAAACTGACATTTGCTCAGAGCCAGATTACAGCAAGGGTAGAGACTGTACTTCAGTGTGGCTACTTTAAAACAGCGTAGGCAATTCCTACCCATGGGAGCATCTCTGCTTTGTGTAGATAAGTTTCTTCGCTTCTGCAATTCTGCTTAGCACATTTAAGAACCGAGAAGAGCTGAAGGAAGTACTGTACATAACAGGTAACGTGGACTGTATTTATAGGCATTTGGTTTGAGGAATTGATTTTTAAGCAAATTTAGACTCCATTTTTAAGGGAAAAATTGTTTCAGTTTTTACAAAATTGCTTACCTTGAACTAGATCAAGAATGGTTCCTCCTGAAGGTGCACTGAGCTCTCCAGAGATCATGTGCAGAACCCACCAGCCCCCACCTCAAATGATTTTCAATGCTGCAAAAATTATCCATTTAATCTAAGATCTTCAAAGGCCTCTTGGGGATTTACACACAGCTACCATTAATATTAATGGAAACTGTGCATCTAAATCCCCTAGGTGACTTTATTTGAAAATCTCAGTCTGGAGGTCTTGAATCTGTCCATCTACTTAAAGTGTAGTGCTATCTGCAAAGTCACTCTATCAAAATGACATTGATTCAAATGTGCTCAGTTTAGAAGCAAAAGGTTGGGATTTTATTCCAAACTCTCAGTCCTGTAAACTTGTTCTGGGCTCTGAGCGTCAAGCTGAGTTCTAGCTGGCTCATGCATTGTCACCAGCAATAGGTTCTGCCACATGAAATTAGTTAAAATTCTGTTAATGGGCAAGAGTCAGAATGCAATCTAGCTCCCCCTCCCAAAGCTCTGCAGGGTTGACCAGATGATTTAAAAAAATTCTTATTTTTGCCATTAAAATAAGCAGATGTAGAGCTGAGTACACACAAGAAACAGGTTTGTTGAGTAAGAAGCTGCTATTTCTTTTTAAACTGTAAGCAATGACCTCCTGAGGTCCCTTCCAACCCTGATATTCTATGAATGTAAGCCAAGGCCCACTGGCCAGGTCCTCAGCTAGGGTAACAAGGCACAGCTAAGGTGAGGTCAATGAAGTCAGCACATTTACACCAGCTAAGCATCTAGCCCCATGTATATGTATGTATTTGTTCTGCCCATAGCGCAAAGGGGCCCAGTTCCTGACTGGGGCTTTTGGAAGACACTGTCACATATAAATATTCAATAATATTGTTACATAGTCACTTTTCTGATCAGAACCGCACTGTAAAAAACAGATAATGCAGTTTTCAGCTGCAAGCCAAAGAAGAGGTCAGCCTATTCAACCCTTGAAAAATACTATTTGAAATTTCAGAAACAATTCAACAGGGTGGGAAATTCCTCTATGTCTACAACATGGTAAGGGGAAAACATCAACTCCCAGGGCAATTGTTTAGTTCATTGAATAATCTGAGCACATGACATTTCTAACTTTTAGAATATGTGAAATGACTGAGCAATAGGTAATCTTCAAAATTAAACAACTGTATTTTCACTAAGAGCTTCCTGGAAGTGTTCCTGTTCTGTTCTTTCAATAAGAACATGTATAAGTTCTTGTTAATTTTTAACTCCATGTTTTTTCTTTATTACATAGAAGTCCCTCCTGCCACACAAAGAGTAGTCGGAGCTTAGCACAACTGGACTGTTACTCTCCTTAAAAAACGAAGAGGAAAATGTAAGCATTATTTTAGGGCAGAGGTCCCCAAACTGTGGGGCATGCCCCCCTAGGGGGACTCAGAGGGACATTCAAGGGGGGGCGCAGTTAGCCCGGGCTAGCTCCCATGGGGGGCAGGGAGGCAGCGCCACCCAACCTCATCCTGTCCACAGCTCTGCTCCGTCCTCACTCCCAACCATGGCCTGTCCCCAGACCCCCCCCACCCCCAGCTGCGGCCCCAGCTTCGGGCCCTTTGCCCCATCTGCATCCCCACCCGCCCCCGAGCCTCAGCTCAACTCCCGGCTCTGGAGGTGAGGTGAGGCGCAGACAGGGGTAAGGGGGGGGGGGGGGGCACAACCCTCAAAAGTTTGGGGACCACTGCTTTAGGGAAAGCCAAATGACAACAGAAAATCCAAGATAAGGGGGAAGTGAAAAGACAGGAGTTAAACATTTTCTATACAATATGCATTATGAAAACACCTACACTAATGCAACAGCACTTCACACAAGCATAAAATGACAAGAAAGCAATGTCATTTGGCAAATAAAAGTTACCAAATTGCTCCATTGCCTTCAGAGAGCAACCACAGTGACTTGGCCAGCTAGGAATTTAACCTGAAATGTAACCTTTTCCCTGAAAGTACAGAATGCTACACCTACACCATCATGTTAATCCTGACTAGTTTTACCATTTTTGTGTGCAGTGTTGTTGTAGCTGAGTTGGTCCCAGGTTATTAGAGACATAGGCGTCAACTCTGTGGGTGTTCCGGGGCTGAAGCACCCACAGGGAAAAAAAAATGGTGGGTGCTCAGCAGCCCCCGTAACAGAACCTCCCCCTCTCCCCAGCGTCTCCTGCCCGCCAGCGGGCCCCGCCAATCAGCGCCTCCCCCCCTCTC
This sequence comes from Platysternon megacephalum, assembly GCA_003942145.1. Taxonomy (NCBI): domain Eukaryota; kingdom Metazoa; phylum Chordata; order Testudines; family Platysternidae; genus Platysternon; species Platysternon megacephalum. The sequence continues at coordinate 2,162,572 of QXTE01000148.1, read as the reverse complement.
CCAGTGCCTTCTGCCTGCCGCGGATCAACTGTTTCGCGGCGTCAGGAGGCGCGGATGGGGAGAAGCAAGGGCGCAGCGTGCTCGGGGGAGGGGGCGGAGCAGGGGTGGAGCCTTGAGGGAAGGAGTGGAGTGAGGGCGGAGCCAGGGGGGAGCACCCCCCAGCAGATTAGAAACTCGGCACCTATGATTAGAGAGACACAGTGGGCAAGGTAATCTCTCTTATTAGACCAACTTCCCTTGGTGAGAGAGACAAGCTTACACAGAGTTCCAATCCTGAGGTGCAGCTCTGTGTAGCTCAGAAGCTCGTCTCTCTCACCAATAAAAGATGTTCCAATAAAAGATATTACCTCAACCACCTTGTTTCTCCAGGTTTTATAATCGTTAGCCAGAGAACATCTGTTCATAGCTAACCATTCAAAGAAGAGGGAAATTAATAAAAGGTTATGCAGCAATCCAGCATGGCTTGCAAAGTATGACTATTCTGGCTAACAATACTAGAAAGGATGTAAATCAACACTGAGAGATGTTAAAAATAAATCTCCCTATCATTATTTCCCAGTCCCGTCCCCCCCGACACACACATCTTTCTTGTTAACTGATAAAATTAGTGCAAATCTTCCAGCAAAGAATCATAGTGAAGATGGAATAAATTTATTAGGTCAACTACTCTACCCCAGCAGAACATTTTCTAGGGCTTCTTTTAGTACCCAGTGATGGAGCAGTAGTTCTCAAACTGTGGGTCAGGACCCCAAAATGGGTCCTGACGCTGCTTTAATGGGGTTGACAGGGCCAGTGTTGGCTTCAGCTCCAAGTCCCAGCAAGTCTGACACCTGAGCCGCATCGCCCAAGGTGGTGGGGCTCAGGTCACAGGCCCCCCGCCTGAGGTTGAAGCCCTTTGGCTTTGCCCCTCCCCAGCCAGAGGCAGTGGGGCTCAGGCTTTGACTTTGCCCCCCCCGGGCTGAAGTAGGGTTGCCAACCCTCCTGGATTGGCCAGGAGTCTCCTGGAATCGGCCTCAATCTCCCAGTTGCTATTCAAAGCAAGAGATTTTAATAGGCCAAAGTCCGGTCAGCAGCGCAGTGGGGCTACGGCAAGCTCCCTACCTGCCTTAGCTCCGCACGGCTCCTGGAAGCGGCCAGCACATCCAGCTCCTAGGCGCAGGGGCAGCCAGGGGGTCTCTGCGCACTGCCCCTGCCCCAAGTGCCGGCTCCGCAGCTCCCATTGGCTGGGAACTGCAGCCAATGGGAGCAGTGGGAGTGGTGCCTGCAGGCAGGGGCAGTGCACAGAGCCACCTGGCTGCCCCTGAGCCTAGGAGCCACAGGGACATGCCACTGCTTCCAGGAGCCACCCGAGGTAAGCACCGCCCAGCTAGAGCCCGCACCCTGCACTCCCTCCCACACTCCAACCCCCTGCCCCAGCCCTGAGACCCCTCTCGTACCCAAACTCCAGCCCAGAGCCTGCACCGCAACCCCCTGCCCCAGCCCTGAGTCCCTCCTACACCCAAACTCCCCCCAGAGCCCGCACCACAAACCCCCTCCTGCACCCCAACCCCCTGCCCCAGGCTCAGCCCAGAGCCCCCTCCCACACTCCAAACCTCTCGGTTTGAGAACCACTGTAATGGAGCTTCCATTACTTCCCTTAGGAGACTATCCCACAAGTCAGTACCTTTCACTGCTGGGAAGACTTTCCTTGATAGGCAACCTATAATGATCCTTTTCATCATTTGGGCCCATTGTTCCTAGTTTTACCTCCATGTACCATCCTAAACAATTCCTCTCCCTCCATGGTGTTTGCACTCTTTAGTATTTGTATACAGTTAGGTCTCCTCTGCCCACTTAATTGTTGCTCAGCCAAATATTTTAGTCACTTTTAATCTACCTATCTGATCATTTTTGCTGTTCTTCCCGCCAATTTATTTTGATATTGAAACAAAATGTTCAAACTTGGATGCTACAAGGTAGCTATCTAGAGCCATCATATACACCTAAATAAAAGCGGTCCGATTGTCAGAGGAGCTGAGCACCGGTAACGCACGTGCGTGAAAGTGTTAGGTCCTCCTCTCTGCCTGAACCTCAGAAGGTCTGAGGCTGTTAGAACCCCAGTTAGGGCCACGGGGCTCTTTAGCTCAAGCTGTAACCACTTATGTTTTTAGCTGTGCAAGTCCCCAGTTCAATCCCTGATGTGCCAGCCACAATTCCTAAGGGAGTCAACAAAACCTAGGGGTGCTCTGGCCTCTGAAGTTAAGGGCTATTATTCCATTGCCTAAATGTGGGGCTACAGGCCCAACTATAAGCATGCAGGGCTGCAAGCACTTTTAATGTTAGAACCGCCAGCATACACCTAGACTAGGGGTAGGGAAGCTATGGCCTGCAGGACGGATCCGGCCTGTGGCTTCATTTCATCCAGCCTGTGGCAAGTCTGCACACCATGGGCCGAAAGCCCCGAGCCTCGGTGCCCCACGGCAGGGCTGGAGCTGTGAGGCTTGGCTTGCCCCACTGCAGGAGGAAGCTAGGGTTGCCAGGTTCTTAAAAGTCCGGTCGGCTCTGCGCAGCTCCCGGAAGTGACCAGCATGTCCCTGCGGCCCCTAGGAGTGATCAGGGAAGCTCCACACGCTGCCCCTGCCCCCAGCACTGGCTCCACAGTTCCCGGGAACCGCAGCCAATGGGAGCTGCATGGGTGGTGCCTGCGCAGCACGCACCATGCAGAGCCCTCTAGCCTCTCCACCTAGGAACGGACACGGCGGCCACTTCTGGGAACAGCACAGAGCCAGGGCAGGCAGGAAGACCGGGAGCCACATGAGGTAAGCACCACCCAGCCAGAGCCCACATCCCTAACCCAGGTCGGAACTCCCTCCCACACCATATCTCTCTCCCAGACCCTGCACCCCCACCCCAACCCCCTGTCCCAGCCCTGAGCCCCCTCCCGCATCCAAACTCCATCCCAGAGCCTGCACCCCAAACCTCCTCCCGCACCCCAACCCCCTGCCCCAGCCCTGAGCCCGCTCCTGCACTCGAAACCCTTGGCCCCAGTCCGGAACCCCCTCCTACACCCCAAACCCCTCATCCCTAGCCCCACCCCAGTCTGCACCCCCAGCCAGAGTCCTCACCCTCTCCCACACCTCAAGCCCCTGGCCCAGCCGGAGGCCCCTCCCGCACCCTGAACCCTAATTTCTGGCCCCACCCCGTGCCTAGGGGAAGCCCCAAGCCACCGTGATAATATCAGAGCCTCCTCTCCATCCATGTTCTGTTCAATGTCTTTTAAAATTGAAACGTTCTTTGCAGTCTCTTACATTTGACTTCTTAATTAAAGCATGGTTAAATTAATACCATATAAACAAGGTATGGTTTACCTATGGAGATGGGCAATTAAACTAGTCTCTAGGGCCGTAGTTTGCCCACCCCTGTTCTAGAGAGAAAGAACATTTGTTAAGTGTGATGTAATTTGATCTGGAATACTCCAAAGAAAGAAGAATAGCTATTGTAAGAAATGTAGTCACGTGTCTTTTAAGAAAGCATTTTCAAATGAAAGAAGAACACCTGTGACAGTTTGTGGGAGCCCCTTGCTGAATGAAATTTACTGTGTCACCTGTGGATAGTAACATCACATATGGTAGTACCATTCCATTTTGGAATATCAAATAGCTGTATAATGAAGACGACAGACATAATGCACTTCCTGACTCTCTTGGGCATGTTTAGCAAACCAAGTCCTGAGTTCCCCTTCAGAAATTATGAAACTGCATTTTTATTGGTTCCATATTAGTTGTGCATAACAAGCAATATAGTTCTTAGAGTGCCAGCTCTTTGGGAGAGGGACTGTCCTTTTGTTTGGCAGCTGTGCAATGCCTAGCCCAAAGGCACCCCCTCTCTAACTAGGGCATTTCTAGGCAGTACCACAATTCAACTAATTAAATAATAATGATATTGCAAGACTACAGATAATTATAGATAATTAAGAAACAGCATGAAGTATATAAATTGCAAAGAATACAACTGCAATGTAGGGAATCAGCAGACAGCTGGTGGTTGTTATTTATTCTCTATATTCCATAGCAACGTATGACAAAGTGGGAATTTTCTATAATATTTTAATGAATCTTGTGTGCCTCAGTTTCCCCTATATTTTGCATGGCTACCTAGCAGGGGTTGGGGAGAGGACTGTTTGCTCTCAGGACAGGCTGAGACACATAGGTATGAACGTTGCCTGGCTGTCTGAGCCCGGATGGGTTATTACAAAATGGGTGGCAGAGTCCTATCCCAGATCGATGGAGAAGCCAAGAAGATAATGGAAAATCCAATCCCCAGGACACCGACACCTAGCACCCAGTGCCCCGGAGGGAGATGGCTTTTCCCACCTCTCAGCAGGGAAGCTGAGCAAAATCCCCCAGCTGGAGAGCAAAAGACTGGGAAGGTGTGAGGTGACGGGATAGGAGCTGGCTGCTGGAGGGAGTCAAGGACCCTCACCTGGGAACTGATGGAGGTTAAATGGAGAGACAGAGAGAGCTTGAACATGGGGGTTCACTACAGCTTGCCTGGGCTTTGGGCTAACCAGGAATCAATTCTGAAGCACTTAGAGGAGAGGAAAGTGATCAGGAACAGTCAGCATGGATTCACCAAGGGCAAGTCATGCCTGACTAACCTAATTGCCTTCTATGAGGAGATAACTGGGTCTGTGGATGAGGGGAAAGCAGTGGATGTGTTATTCCTTGACTTTAGCAAAGCTTTTGATACGGTCTCCCACAGTATTCTTGCCGGCAAGTTAAAGAAGTATGGGCTGGATGAATGGACTATAAGGTGGATAGAAAGCTGGCTAGATCGTCGGGCTCAACGGGTAGTGATCAACGGCTCCATGTCTAGTTGGCAGCCGGTTTCAAGCGGAGTGCCCCAAGGGTCGGTCCTGGGGCCGGTTTTGTTCAATATCTTCATTAATGATCTGGAGGATGGCGTGGACTGCACTCTCAGCAAATTTGCAGATGACACTAAACTGGGAGGAGTGGTAGATACGCTGGAGGGTAGGGATAGGATACAGAGGGACCTAGACAAATTAGAGGATTGGGCCAAAAGAAACCTGATGAGGTTCAACAAGGACAAGTGCAGAGTCCTGCACTTAGGACGGAAGAATCCCATGCACTGTTACAGACTAGGGACCGAGTGGCTAGGCAGCAGTTCTGCAGAAAAGGACCTAGGGGTTACGGTGGACGAGAAGCTGGATATGAGTCAACAGTGTGCCCTTGTTGCCAAGAAGGCTAACGGCATTTTGGGCTGTATAAGTAGGGGCATTGCCAGCAGATCGAGGGACGTGATCGTTCCCCTCTATTCGACATTGGTGAGGCCTCACCTGGAGTACTGTGTCCAGTTTTGGGCCCCACACTACAAGAAGGATGTGGAAAAATTGGAAAGAGTCCAGCGGAGGGCAACAAAAATGATTAGGGGGCTGGAGCACATGAGTTATGAGGAGAGGCTGAGGGAACTGGGATTGTTTAGTCTGCAGAAGAGAAGAATGAGGGGGGATTTGATAGCTGCTTTCAACTACCTGAAAGGGGGTTCCAAAGAGGATGGATCTAGACTGTTCACAGTGGTACCAGATGACAGAACAAGGAGTAATGGTCTCAAGTTGCAGTGGGGGAGGTTTAGATTGGATATTAGGAAAAACTTTTTCACTAGGAGGGTGGTGAAGCACTGGAATGGGTTACCTAGGGAGGTGGTGGAATCTCCTTCCTTAGAGGTTTTTAAGGTCAGGCTTGACAAAGCCCTGGCTGGGATGATTTAGTTGGGATTAGGTCCTGCTTTGAGCAGGGGGTTGGACTAGATGACCTCCTGAGGTCCCTTCCAAACCTGATATTCTATGATTGATTCTAATGGTCTATGCTTTAAACTTCAGTTCTCTATGCTAACCTAAGGATTTCCTATGCTGTGTGCCAGTGAACTAATAAAACCAACTGTTCTGACAACACTATTTGAGCATCACTGCAAATACTGGGTGAGGTGCATTAGTCGCTGAAGAGTGTGTAAGTCTCTACCAGGAGTCTGTCTCAGGCTATGTCTACACTACAGCCAGGATCGACGCTCTGAGATCGATCCACCAGCGGTCAATTTAGCGGGTCTAGTGAAGCCCCAGATTGACTGACCAAAAAAAAAATCATTCTAGAGAGAGAAAGCCATTCCCTACTCTCACATTCATGGGCAGGGGAGGAATAATTAAAGAGTCAGGCAGGCACGGTAGCCTCTCCCGGTAGAATCTACGCCTTCTCCCTGGGCAAGCTGAATGGAGAGCACTGGTCACCTTTCACACACTTGGAAAGGCATAGGAAATAGGGTGAAGTGGGTTCTTTGGCAGGAAGGCCATCCCTGATGAGTTCTAGCATAAACTTCAGGCTCCAGAGTTACTCCTGGTGTCACTTGGAAACCAAAACCGTAACGCCCAAGACTGTCAAAAGTGACTAGTGATTTTAGATGCTTCAATTTTAGGGTGCACAACATGAGACCCCTTAAAGAGGCCTGATTGTCAGACACTGCTGCACCAGCACTCTGAAAACTGGGGCCCTTTCAGAGGTCTCAAGTCAGACACCACAAGATGGAGATACTCAAATCCACTCGTCACTTTTGAAAATCTTGGTTCATGAAGAAAAGATGGGTTGTAACAAGCCTGATGCCACCCTATCAAATGTAATCAAATATATCATCCCGGATACAGAATCCTACAGATAATCTCACTCCCTCGCAAATGCTAGACATTTTTCAGTTGGATTTCTATTGGTTTCATCCATATCAAATACTCCAGGACTTGTCCGTACGGGTCACTGTACATACATGGCAGAGGCAACGGTCTCATACCTATATCGTGCATGTATGTCAGCTGCCTCCTCATTGCAATGTAGGGATCCTCAGGGCAACTCTATGTAGGAATTTACACCTCATCACTGTAGTATGTGAGCACCTCACAAACACGAATAGCTTTACCCTCACAGCACCCCGCGTTATCACTCTCACCACTGTACAGACATCCCCACCCTTAAGCACTTTAAAAGCCATCCTGCAGTTTCAATAAGGTTGCTGTCTGGGGGAAGTGAGGGGCTCAGGAGATGGGCTCTATATCCCATTACCATTCTCCTGTAAATTGCTGGTTCATGTTCAGCCCATGTCAGGAATAACCCACTGTTGTGGCTGTTTTGTACCCCGTACTAAGGGAATCAGTACTCTCTGTCCAGTGTTCAGCGGATGAGTGGATGCAACCCAAAGAAAAAATATCCACGTCTGCCACTGGTACTAATTGTCCTCCTTGCTGCAGACTAGCAGAGACCCAAGGTTCTGTTCAGTGACTGTTAACCTTCCAGACTGGATAACTGCTCCATTGACTAGCTCACAAAAATATTAGGCACAATAAAACATTATTGTGGCTGTTGTGAATATTGCACTAAGCCAGGGGTAGGCAACCTTTCAGAAGCGGTGTGCCGAGTCTTCATTTATTCACTTTAATTTAAGGTTTCGCGTGCCGGTAATACATTTTAACGTTTTTTAGAAGGTCTCTCTCGATAAGTCTATATTATATAACTAAACTATTGTATGTAAAGTAAACAAGGTTTTCAAAATGTTTAAGAAGCTTCATTTAAAATTAAATTAAAATGCTGATCTTAAGCTGCCAACCTGGGGTTCTGTTCACCTAGGCCTGCAGCGGGTTGAGCGCGGCCTGCGGCTGGGACGCCGGCTGGCATGGGGCTGGCAGCTGGGACCCCAGACCTAGGGGGGAGGGAGGGGGCAGGGCAGAGGGATGAGGGCTGTGNTTCAGGGGTGAGGGCAGAGGGCTGGGGGTGTGTGGAGGTGCAGGGCAGAAGGCTGGGGGGGTTCAGGTGTGAGGGCAGAGGGCTGGGGGGGTGTGTGGAGGTGCAGGGTAGAAGGCTGGGTGTGGGGGGGTTCAGGGGTGAGGGCAGAGGGCTGGGGTGCTCGGCTTGTGGGGGTGCTCCCAGCCCCCTGCCCTGAGCGGCTAATGGCAGGGGGCTGGAAGGGATATGCCCTATTCCACCCGCTTCCCCAAGGCCCCGTCCCTACCTCTTCTCTGCCTCCTCTACGGAGCAGCGAGCACGCTGCGGCTCGGCTCCGCCCCCCTTCCCCGGGTGATCAGCTGGTCGTCGGGAGGGAGGAGGAGGGGCAGGAAAGCAACAAGCTGGGGGAAGAAGCGGGGGAGGGGGAGCTTGGCTGCCGCAGGTCCAAGCTTCTGCCTCCTGCCCCCGCAGGGGAGAGCGGTGGGCGGGGGGCTGAGTGGGGCTGGAACTGCGGCAGGCAGCGGCGTGCCACCCAAAATCGGCTCGCGTGCCATGTTTGGCACGCGTGCCGTAGGTTGCCGACCCCTGCACTAAGCTATCTAAACACTTGATCTGGCTTATTTCAAGTGATCTTTTTCTTGGCTTCCACTATCCTCTATGATTAATCAATTTTGTGCTGCCAAGGTAGCAAAATGGCCCTGAATCGTTGTCTTAAGTGTACACTGTACATCTCCATAGCATAGCCCAAGTCTACACTGGTACTGCTTCAATTTGTTTCACTTTCGCTATTGCAAAGCATCAGGTGCCAAGCATATGACATCTAGAAGTAACCACATGCATTAAAAAATGTGAATGAACAAGACTGAAGCAGAAAATGAATTTAGCAATTTAACCGTCCCTTCAGGAACAATAACAAATTGTTGTCATCCTGTGAAAGGCAAAGTTTCCTGGGCAAACTCCCATCGAGTCCCGAGCACTCTCTCGACGTGAAAAAGAAGAGAATGCTCTTATAAAAGTAAATAAAATAATGTGATTCCACAGCATTAACAGAAATATACAGAGACTCGATGGGCCAGATCCTTAGTTGGTATGAGTGGGGGAACTCCATTGAGGTAAATGGAGCTTCTCCAATTTACTCCAGTGGAAGATCTGGCACAGCAATAACAAAATGGTTTCAGATCTGTTCCTTCTACATTCACTTGTCAATAAAAGGAGTACAATCCCTTGAATTTCTGAGTTTCTCCTTCTAAAGATCCTAAGGCAGATTCTGATCTTGATTATACTGGTATAACTCTAGAGCAAGCAATTCCATTGATTTAAAATAGTGTTACTCCAGATTTACACCAGTGTAACAGTGAACCTGGTCCAATGTCGTTAACACCTGAAGCAGTGTAATAAGTCTAATGCCCTACACTTTTCAGACATTAGCCAGATCAGTTGTTGCATAAAAAACAAAAAAACTCCAAAGGACCTGAACTCGACTTGGCAGACAAAAAGCCCTTTAATTAATCTCCAACTCAGAAGTATTTGAGAGACCACACCATCTAAATCCAAACTTTGCAGATCTGATGCTTCACTCCAAAGCTCTGGGGTTACACCAGTGTCACCAATGGAATGGAGAATCAAGCCCCAAGTGTGGAACTTCACTTCAGGTCTCTCTTCTTTGTAATTTCAGTCAACGTACACATAATTTGGGATTCTGTCCAGGAGAGTGAGAGCTCGTTATAATCACAGCACTGAGATCTTCAGCTTTAAGGTATTTAAGTTTATGTTAGCAAGGACTGCTGGTAGGTGAGGAAATGTAGTCAGAAGAGACTCAGGAAAGTAAAATTACAATAAAAATTTAGAGGAAAAGCCCAATTATTTTTCTCCCATGGGAGAATCGTCAACAGTTTAAGGACTGAAATCACAAGGTGAAACTTGTTCCTAACCAGTTTTCCCATAACTACCTGATAATTTCCCTGGGTTATACTAGATATTCATGGTTTACAAAATACTTTAATGATCAATCCAAATGAGAATGAACTTCACAGCATCTGACTAACCCAGTAAAGAAAAAGGCTCACAAGTACACCTCTACCTCGATATAACGCTGTCCTCGGGAGCCAAAAAATCTTACCGCGTTATAGGTGAAACCGCGTTATATTGAACTTGCTTTGATCTGCTGGAGTGCGCAGCCCCGCCCCTCTGGAGCACTGCTTTACCGCGTTATATCCAAATTCGTGTTATATCGGGTCGCGTTATATTGAGGTAGAGGTCTAGCTGCAAAGAGCCAAATTCTGCCTCCAGTTATTCCAGTGAAATGGCACTGATTGCAGCGTGGGTACCCAAGCACAGAGGTCAGAATTTGGTGCCCGTGTGCAAAGGGAATATGTTCTAGCAGTCACTTCTGAGAGCACTATTTCTAGTAAAACCAGCCCCAGAAATGTGGGGAAGAGGAGGGAGAGAGAGAGCTCTGAAGCCACACCTCAGATGTCACTTTCTCCCAGCCAAGGAACCTGGAGTGCATCATCCCAGAGGTCACTAGACTATTTCTGCTCTGCTGGAGACTCAAGAGTGAGTGAATCTTTCACTTATGCAACTCTCCCAGAAATTATCAGGAGACAAAAAGTGCGTAATTGTCTGGAAGCTGCATTCCCCCAAGCCATAACTCAAGAAAAGCTTCACCATCCTCATGAGAAGAGAGAGTGGTTCTGGTTTCCTGAAAGGATATACAAGAGGCAACACTCCGATATGAATCCAAGGTCTGCTGGTCACACGGGTATGTCTAAACAGCAAACACACACCCGCAGCTGGTCCAGGTCAGCTGAATCGGGCTCGTGGGGCTCAGGCTGCAGGGCTGTAAAATTGCTGTGTAGACCTTCAGGCTTGGGCTAGAGCCTGAGTTCTGAGACCCTGCCAATGGGAAGGATCTACAGCCCTGCAGTCCAAGCCCCATGAGCCTGAGCCAGCTGTTTAACTGCTGTGCAGACATACCCACAGAGATCTCAGCTGTTTTCCTCTGTCCTTTAATTGCCAGACTAGCTAATACAACCTGCAGTACCTGAAAGTTGCCAAAGGGGGTGGTCTCACCACATCCTGTCCTGGAGCAGAAAGTCAGACTGAACTGCAAACACCATTAAAACCAATGTTAGAGATGATGATATCGGTGTTGGATGATGTACCATCACTGTAGAGCGGTGGTTCTTAACCTGGGGTGCATGCACCCCCTGGGGGTGCAAGATGCCCTTTCTAGGGGTGCGAGACATGCCAGATTTTTTTAGAAGGTAAATCATCGAAAACACAAATTAAGCACAGGCAAGTAAGTACAACTACTTTGTTTCATCAAAACTATGTATTTATTAACATTATACATTTTTTAACGATTACTGTAATATACAAACAAAAATATATCTAGGTTTAAGGGGTGCGAGAACATATTTTTTAGGTTTAAGGGGTGTGAACATATTTTGATTTTTGATAAGGGGTGTGAGAACATATTTTGAGAACCAAAGGGGTGCAGGCTGTAGTAAAGGTTATGAACCACTGCTGTAGAGAGTCACTAAGCAGATGTGTCTAGGACTGGGCATTCACCCCTAATTTCCATCTTCCACAGATCACAACCTCTACAGTTTATTTCCCACTGTAGTGGCTCCGTGCCGGGGCCCTCCCACTCTGGGTCCTCGGGAGGCCACCCCACCTCACTACGTCACTGATACGTCGGCCGCCGTGGGGAACGAAGCAGTCTCCACTCACCGCTGGGACCCAGGCCTGTGCTCAGGCTGGGCAGGAAACAAACAGTCAATTGGCCCAGCCCTGGATCAAGGCAGGGCAGCAAAGAGACTGAGGCTCAGGCTTTTGGCATTGGGAAGGGGAGACAGCTACCCCCAGGTTGGAGTGGCAGGGGGGACACAGGCCCACCCACTCCACTGTGTCCCGGCCCAGGGCCCTAGCAGTGACAAAGCGCTTTGTCACTGGGTCAGGGGGGATCCACACCACAACACGCTGACTCACCCTCTGTCAGCGTTGCAGCCAGATGGGGGTCTACTACCCCTGGGCCACTTGCACACTCCCCTTCTTGGTGTACTTGTTGCCGTGAGGAGGGGTCGAGGTTGAGGGCGGCTTCCAGGACCACGGGCAAGTCTTTGGGGGTCTGGTCCATCGGTGGTCCAGGCCAGTCATCTTCTCCCTCTGGGGTCAGGTCCAACGATGGTCTGGGCGGTCCGGGCCAGTTGTCTTCCTCCGGGTCTGAATCAGCTAGTGGCCCCGGTGGCCCAGGCCAGTCCTCTGCTCCCTCGGCACCCTCTGCTGCTTCCCAGCTTGGGAGGCTACAGGAGGCACTTGGTCTCTCCGGTGGTTGCCTCCCTACTGAGCTTTCTGGGCCACCTTCTATACTTCCTGCCCCTCCCTCCCAATTCCTGGGGGAGCGGCAACTAGGCCCTGTTTCCACCCCCCAGGGCTCAGTGCAAGGGTCCTCCCACTCCAGGTCCTGGGGAGGCCACTCCGCATCACTACACCCACCCTCAGCAACACCATTGGCAAGGATAATGAAGGAGGATGATACAGTAACTCCTCGCTTAACGTTGTAGTTATGTTCCTGAAAAATGCTATTTTAAGCAAAACGATGTTAAGCGAATCAAATTTCCCCATAAAAATTAATGTAAATAGGGGGGGTTAGGTTCCAGGGAAATTTTTTTTGCCAGACGAAATACTATATTTTTTATTTATTGGAACACAGTACAGTACACAGTACAATTTTATACACAGTACAATTTTACACTGTACACAGCAATGATGATTATGAAGCTTGGTTGAGGTGGTGAAGTCAGAGGATGGGCTATTTCCCAGGGAATGCCTTACTACTAAATGATGAACTAGCACTCGGCTGAGCCCTCAAAGGTTAGCACATTGTTATTAATGTAGCCTCACACTCTACAAGGCAGCACAAATGGAGGGAGGGGAGACAGCATGGCAGAGAGAGACAGAGACACACACCATGTGTGTGAGAGAGATGCACATTGCCCCTTTAAGTACGCTGACCGCACTCTAAGTACAATGCCTTTTTAAGTAGATCAGCAAGTTGAGACAGCAGCTGCTGCCAGCAAGCTCCCTCCGTCCTGAGCCCTGTCGTGTCCCCACCCTGCTCTATGGACATGGGGTACGGGAGCGGGGCGGGGGCGGCACATCCTGACATTGGCACCACTCTTCCCCGCATCCCTGCACAGCAAGCAGGAGGCTCCCGGGAGCAGCTCCAAGGCAGAGGGCAGGAGCAGCACACAGCAGTGGGGGAAGGGACACCTGAACTGCCCAGCAGTTGATAGGAAAGCAACTGTGAGTGGGGTACAGAGAAGGGATGGGCACATTAAAGGGACTTTTGGGTTGCTGGACTTAAGACCCTGAGGGGAAAAGGACACTGCCCAACTTACTTGGAGGCGAGTCTTTTGCTCATGGTTTGTGTTTATGAGCCCTAGTTGCAGTGTTTTTCCAAATTAATGCTGAGTTAATTCCCTCCTTTTATTAAAAGTTTTTGCTACACTCAGACTCTGTGCTTGCAAGAGGGGAAGTATTGCTTCTTAGAGGTGCCCAGGGTGTGTTGTGTAATTGTCCCAGGTCAACCTAAACCTCCCCCACAGCAACTTGAGACCATTACTCCTTGTTCTGTCATCTGCTACCACTGAGAACAGTCTAGATCCAGTGGTGAGCTGGAGCCGGTTCGCGGGAACCGGTTGCTAAATTTAGAAGCCCTTTTAGAACCGGTTGTCCTGCACGGGACAACCAGTTCTAAACGGGCTTCTAAATTTAACAACTGGTAAGTTGAAGTGACCCAGGAGTGTAGCTGGGAGGGAGAAGGGGGAGCGGCCGCTCCCCCTGAGCACATTATCCAAAAGTGGCGCTTTAGGCGCCGACACCGTGGGTGCTCCAGCTCCCCGCCCCGCCCCCCAGCCCCAGCTCACCTCCGCTCCGCCTCCTCCCCTGAACGCTCCGCCCTGCTTCTCCCCCTTCCCCTGGCTTCCCGCGAATCAGCTGTTCGCACGGGAAGCCTGGGAGGGCGGAGAAGCGGTGAGGCAGAGATGGAGCGGAGGTGAGCTGGGGCGGGGGGGGATGCCTGCGCCGCAGCAGGTAACCCGGGGGGGGGGGCACGCAGGGGAACCGCTCCCCGCCCCAGCTCACCTCTGCTCCGCCTCCCTGGGCCTGAGCGCAAAGCCACCGCTTGCTTCTCAGCCCTCCCAGGCTTCCCGCGCAAACAGCTGATTCGCAGGAAGCAGGGGGGCTGCGAGCTCGGCCTGACCCAGTGCTCCAGGCGCTGCGCGGTGGTGGCGTGGCCCGGCTCCAGCCGAGCAGCGCGGCTGTAGCGCCGCCAGCCACCTCCAGGGGGTGGGGGGGGGGGGGTTGGATAGAGGGCAGCAGAGTTCGGTGGGGGGGTCGGGGGGGGGGGGGGTTTGGATAGAGGGCAGCAGAGTTCGGTGGGGTGGTCGGGGGGGTGGATAGGGGTCGAGGCAGTCAGAGGGCAGGGAACAGAGGGGTTGAATGGGGGCAAGGGTCCCAGGGGAGCAGTCAGGAAGGAGGGGGGGTTGGATGGGGCAGTGGGAGGCAGTCAGGGGCAGAGGTTCCAGGGGAGGTCAGGGGACAGGGAAGGGGGGTGGATGGGGCAGGGGTCCCTGATGGGGCGTCAAGGAACACAGGGGGTTGGATTGGGCAGGAGTCCCGGGGGGCGGGGGCCGGCCATGACCCCCTTGTGGGGTGAGGAGGGAACCGGTTGTTAAGATTTTGGCACCTCATNAGCGTCATCTGCAAACTTGCTGAGGGTGCAATCCACGCCATCCTCCAGATCATTAATGAAGATATTGAACAAAACCGGCCCCAGGACTGACCCTTGGGGCACTCCGCTTGATACCGGCTGCCAACTAGACATGGAGCCATTGATCACTACCCGTTGAGCCCGAGGATCTAGCCAGCTTTCTATCCACCTTATAGTCCATTCATCCAGCCCATACGTCTTTAACTTACTGGCAAGAATACTGTGGGAGACCATATCAAAAGCTTTGCTAAAGTCAAGGTATATCACATCCACCGCTTTCCCCTCATCCACAGAGCCAGTTATCTCATCATAGAAGGCAATTAGGTTAGTCAGGCATGACTTGCCCTTGGTGAATCCATGCTGACTGTTCCTGATCACTTTCCTCTCCTCTAAGTGCATCAGAATTGATTCCTTGAGGACCTGCTCCATGATTTTTCCAGGGACTGAGGTGAGGTTGACTGGCCTGTAGTTCCCCGGATCCTCCTTCTTTCCTTTTTTAAAGATGGGCACTACATTAGCCTTTTTCCAGTCATCTGGGACCTCCCCCAATCACCATGAGTTTTCAAAGATAATGGCTAATGGCTCAGCAATCACATCCGCTAACTCCTTTAGCGCCCTCAGATGCAGCGCATCCGGCCCCATGAACTTGTGCTTGTCCAGCTTTTCTAAATAGTCCTGAACCACTTCTTTCTCTACAGAGGGCTGGTCACCTCCTCCCCATACTGTGCTGCCCAGTGCAGTGGTCTGGGAGCTGACCTTGTTCATGAAGACCGAGGCAAAAAATGCATTGAGTACATTAGTTTTTTCCGCATCCTCTGTCACTAGGTTGCCTCCCCCATTCAGTGGGGCCCACACTTTCCTTGATTTTCTTCTTGTTGCTAACATACCTGTAGAAACCCTTCTTGTTACCAGGAGCGCCGCCAGCTTTTTTGGCGCCCTAGGCAGCGGAAGGTCCCGCCCCGAAATGCCGCCCCCACAGCGGCGGCGGAAGGTCCCGCCCACAAAATTCCACTGACGACCGGGGCACCTGCACTCCCCAAGTAGTAGTGCCCTAGGCGACCACCTAGGTCGCCTAATGGGTTGCGCCGGCCCTGTTTGTTACTCTTAGCAGNGAGCCATTGATCACTACCCGTTGAGCCCGAGGATCTAGCCAGCTTTCTATCCACCTTATAGTCCATTCATCCAGCCCATACGTCTTTAACTTACTGGCAAGAATACTGTGGGAGACCATATCAAAAGCTTTGCTAAAGTCAAGGTATATCACATCCACCGCTTTCCCCTCATCCACAGAGCCAGTTATCTCATCATAGAAGGCAATTAGGTTAGTCAGGCATGACTTGCCCTTGGTGAATCCATGCTGACTGTTCCTGATCACTTTCCTCTCCTCTAAGTGCATCAGAATTGATTCCTTGAGGACCTGCTCCATGATTTTTCCAGGGACTGAGGTGAGGTTGACTGGCCTGTAGTTCCCCGGATCCTCCTTCTTTCCTTTTTTAAAGATGGGCACTACATTAGCCTTTTTCCAGTCATCTGGGACCTCCCCCAATCACCATGAGTTTTCAAAGATAATGGCTAATGGCTCAGCAATCACATCCGCTAACTCCTTTAGCGCCCTCAGATGCAGCGCATCCGGCCCCATGAACTTGTGCTTGTCCAGCTTTTCTAAATAGTCCTGAACCACTTCTTTCTCTACAGAGGGCTGGTCACCTCCTCCCCATACTGTGCTGCCCAGTGCAGTGGTCTGGGAGCTGACCTTGTTCATGAAGACCGAGGCAAAAAATGCATTGAGTACATTAGTTTTTTCCGCATCCTCTGTCACTAGGTTGCCTCCCCCATTCAGTGGGGCCCACACTTTCCTTGATTTTCTTCTTGTTGCTAACATACCTGTAGAAACCCTTCTTGTTACCAGGAGCGCCGCCAGCTTTTTTGGCGCCCTAGGCAGCGGAAGGTCCCGCCCCGAAATGCCGCCCCCACAGCGGCGGCGGAAGGTCCCGCCCACAAAATTCCACTGACGACCGGGGCACCTGCACTCCCCAAGTAGTAGTGCCCTAGGCGACCACCTAGGTCGCCTAATGGGTTGCGCCGGCCCTGTTTGTTACTCTTAGCAGCCCTTGCTAGCTGCAACTCCAAGTGTGATTTGTCCTTCCTGATTTCACTCCTGCATGCCTGAGCAATATTTTTATACTCCTCCCTGGTCATTTGTCCAATCTTCCACTTCTTGTAAGCTTCTATTTTGTGTTTAAGATCAGCAAGGATTTCACTGTTAAGCCAAGCTGGTCGCCTGCCATATTTACTATTATTTCTACACATCGGGATGGTTTGTTCCTGCAACCTCAATAAGGATTCTTTAAAACACAGCCAGCTCTCCTGGACTCCTTTCCCCCAGGGGATCCTGCCCATCAGTTCCCTGAGGGAGTCAAAGTCTGCTTTTCTGAAGTCCAGGGTCTGTATTATGCTGCTCTCCTTTCTTCCTTGTGTCAGGATCCTGAACTCGACCATCTCATGGTCACTGCCTTGCAGGTTCCCATCCACTTTTGCATCCCCTACTAATTCTTCCTTGTTTGTGAGCAGCAGGTCAAGAAGACCTCTGGACCTAGTTGGTTCCTCCAGCACTTGTACCAGGAAATTGTCCCCTACGCTTTCCAAAAACTTCCTGGATTGTCTGTGCACTGCTGTATTGCTCTCCCAGCAGATATCGGGGTGATTGAAGTCCCCCATGAGAACCAGGGCCTGTGATCTAGTAACTTCTGTTAGTTGCCTGAAGAAAGCCTCACCCACCTCATCCCCCCGGTCTGGTGGTCTATAGCAGACTTCCACCAGCCGATTACCCCCCACGGGGCGCTCCCTAAACCCGTTTCATCAGAACCAAGTCTCAGTAAAAGTTAACAGTGCAGAATTTCCTCCGTATATGAAGTGGGGACTGAATCAAATGAACTTGGCTAGTCCTTCAATATGGCTGTGCACATCTCTCTCCTCCCTCATCGCTCTGTCACACTGTATCAAGGAGGTCACTAAAAAGATGGTCTCTCTAGTTCCTGCACTGGCAGGCAGGGCCGGTGCAAGGATATTTTGCGCCCTAGGCAAAACTTCCACCTTGCGCCCTCCCTCCCCCTCGAGCATGTATGTAGCAGGCTATATCCATAGATCTCAAATGCTTTACAAAAGCAGGAAAGTTTCATTATACTCGTGTTACAGATGGGGAAACTGAGGCACAGAGCCACCCTGACTTGCCCGAGATGACACAGTAAGTCAGTGGCAGAGCTGGGCACAGAACCCAGGTTCTACTCATTCACAGGTCTGTACCCTTTCCACTGAATCCTGCTGCCCGCTTCCCTCCTAGGTACAGTGTTGGGAAGAGGGAGGTGATCTGCTACTTTTCCCTTGGTCTCTCCACTGCAGCAATGGGGCTGTTGCTGGGTTATTTGATGAGCAGGCCCTGACTCTCTCCTCTGCCCCAAAGCATTCATAACCGAATTAATCTGGAGACAGGTGCGGTCTGTCCTTCAGGCCTGACCCAAAGGCCAGTGGAAGTTTTGGATCCGTGTCTTGGTCACTCGGCAAAGCCGCAGATGTCCTAACCTCTCCCCACGTCAGCCCCCCCCTTCCCCCACCGCCCTCGGCCTGTCGGCCTCCCCAGTGCACCAGGACCTGCCCCTGCGACCTGACACCACGTAGAAAATGTAGAATTAAAGAGAAAATTGCCCAGCTTTCACACCTATTCAAAGACAGTAGGCCAAATTCAGGCAGGTTATACACAGGTGCAAGTTCCATTGGAAGGCCTGAATTTGACCTCTGATCCTTGTCCCATACCATACAAACCCATTTTAAAGTAGAAAAATAACAAATTTAAAAAAATCTATGGGTTTTAAAAAGAACAGGGCCATTTATTTTTATTTAATAAAGCAGTTTAAAAATGAGTTTCAACTGTCTTTCCTGACTACAGGGAGCTGCAGCCATAAAAACTAGCCATGTGGAAACTCAAGCCATATAACATTGCTGCCCCTACTGCTTCATGTCAAGATCCAAGCTCAAGTATAAGACAGTTTATCATTTTATTGTTATAAGTCAAGGAGCGGAAAAGCTGAATGACCTGGAAGAAGCCTTGGAGAGAAATCTGAAAGCTTCTGTACCTACTGAGAAACTTGCACTATTTTCCTTTGATTTAGCACAGGGGTCTCAAACATGCGGCCCGCAGGGCTATCGCATGTGGCCCGCGAGCTCCTCCTGGCCCCCCCGCCCCCCCGTTTACCTGGCCGACCAGCACCGGGGGCAGGGCAGGCTCCCCAGCAGCTCCCATTGGCCACAGTTCCCCATTCCCGGCCAATGGGAACTGCTGGGGGCGGTGCCTGAAGCAACAGCCACACACACCCCTGCGCCCCTCCTCCCCCGGGTTCCAGCTGCTTCCTGGTGTGACGCGGCGGCAGGCAAGCAAGCAGGGAGCCTGCCCTGCCCCCGGTGCGGGTCAGGCCGGAGCCCGCCCCCCGCACTCCTCCTGCACCCCGACCCCCTGTGCTGAGTCCCCTGCTGCACCCCGACCCCCTGCCCTGAGCCCCCGCCACACCCCACATCCCGACACCCTGCCCTGAGCCCCCTGCTGCACCCTCCACCCCGACCCCTTACCCTGAGCCCCCTGCTGTACCCCGACCCCCTGCGCTGAGTCCCCTGCCGCACCCCGACCCCCTGCTCTGAGCCCCCACCGCACCCCACACCCCTCCTGTGCCCCCTGGGGGCAGGGAGGGGGCAGAGTTGGGGTGGGGATTTCGGGGAAGGGGTTGGAATGGGGGCAGGGAAGAGGTGGGGCAGGGGCGGGGCCTCATGGAAGGGGTGGAGTGGGGGCGGGGCCGAGGGGGGAGTGTCAGTAAATGCGGCCCTCGGCCCAATGTACTAGTCCTCATGTGGCCCTCGAGGTCATTTGAGTTTGAGACCCCTGATTTAGCACTAAGCAGTAAAGCTTGAAAACAAACTCCAAGATAACAAACAAACACTATTTCCAGAGTCTGAATCTTGTTCTTGAAACTAAGCAAAAAATAGCCATAGATCTTCACCGTGATTATTTTTAACAAAACAAAACAAAAACAAATATTTTTCCATGACACACAGCATCTAATATTCCAGAGCACACATTGAAGTATCTGATCAAGATTTCGGCCTCTTCTCTTACAGTTCCTGCCTTTTGTTGGTGAGTTCATCGCTCTGGGAAGAGAGCTACAAAAAGCATCCTCTGGAAAGAGAAAAGCACTACAAAGCAGCTGGTGCAAAAAGCAATTTTGCACTCTGTATTTCTTTTCATTGTTGATTTCCTCACAAATCTTTTTAGCTCATGTTTAAAGAGTAAACCCTTCACAGTGAATTATTATTGACGGATTGTTACTGTGCGTGCACCATTTTAGCTCTTTGCAGTAGACACAACAGATGCCAAACACAAACACACAATATTTTAGGGCATTCCAAGCATGTTATCAAAAGGACAGATCACTGCATCCTAGGCATGAGCTAATAAAGTCACACACACCATGTTGCTCTATTCTCAGGTTGCAATGTCTCGTATCAAAACACTTTGTTCATGCGAACCCTTAAAGTCCCATTCATTGCTACGGTTTGGGTTGCAACGAGAAGGGGATTAAGGCAGGGTCCAAGCCCTCATGCAAGCAGATGTCCCAGACTAAGCAGGGAGTCAGAGCAGTAGGCATCTGCACAGGGCACAGCCAACCACCTGCACAGGGCACATTGAGGAACCAGAAGTGGATGGAAGATGAGGCCATTTGGGAGGGAGAATTCTTGTCAGGGACTCAGTTTTGATGGCTCTGGGTTCTATTTAACCTTAATTCACTTTTGGTTGCAATGGATCAGAGCAGTGGGGAAGGAGGCTGGATATATCAACTTAATTTCCAGACATTCTAATGTTTGGTTCCTCTTTATATCCCTGGTTTAATGAGCCTCTAATTAGCCCTTTTCCTGACTACTGTATTATTATATATTATGTGTGGTGACAACTGGGGGAGAGGGCTCCAGGGAGGGGCCAGAAATGGGGGGTTCGGGGTGCAGGAGGGGGCTCTGGGCTGGGGCAGAAAGTTGGGGTGTGGGAGGGGATGAGGACTCTGGCTGGGGGTGTGGCGTTTGCGGAGCAGGATGGGGCTCCAGGCTGGGGGGTGGGGCTGAGGGTTTCAGAATGTGGGAAGGGGCTGTGAGTTGAGGCAGGGGGTTGGGATGTGGGAGGGGGTACAGGCTCTGAGGTGAGGCCAGGAATGAGGGGTTTGGGGTGCAGGAGGGGGCTCCAGGATGGGGGGTGGGGCTGAGGGATTTGGAGTGCAGGAGGGGGCTCTGGGCTGGGGCAGGAGGTTGGGTGTGGGAGGGGATACGGGCTCTGGGCTGGGGCCAGGGATGAGGGGTTCAGGGTGTGGGAGGGGGCTTTGGGCTGGGGCAGGGTGCAAGGGGTTGAGGGCTCCGGCTAGGCTTTCAGGCTGTGGGGTGGGGCCGGGGATGAGCAGTTTGGGGTGCAGGAGGGGACTCCAGGTTTGGGGGGGCTCAGGGCTGGGGATTGGGGCTCGGAGTTGGGGGGGCAGGCTTACCTTGGACAGCTCCCGATCTGCAGCGCAGTGGTATTAAGGCAGGGTCCGTGCCTGTCCTGGCTTTGCGCTGTGCCCCGGAAGCGGCCAACAGGTCCGGCTCCTAGGCGGGAGGGGCCAGGAGACTCTGTGTGCTGCTGTCGGCCACAGGCACCGCCCCCAGCTCCCATTGGCCAGAGCCGGTGCTCGGGGCAGGGGCAGCAGGTCCCCCACGCCTAGGAGCCGGACCTGCTCGCTGCTTCTGGGGCGCAGCGCGGTGGCAGGACAGGTAGGGACTAGCCTGCCTTAGACCTGCAGCACCGCTGACCAGACTTTTAACGGCCCAGTTGGCGGTGCTGACTGGAGCCGCCAGGGTCCCTTTTCGACCAAGCGTCCCAGTCGAAAACCAGACACCTGGCAAACCTATACAGAGACAGTGAGTTTGCTTTTTAGAACAATGCAGGCTCTTGGGCTACACTTACAGAAACATCTGTTGTGGTTCCTCACGTTAGAGTATAAACTATCAGAAATATTGAAGTTTTGAGGGCTAATTCTGCCCTTGGAATTACCGATTTAAATCAGGAGTAATTCAGCTGATATCAGTGGGGTTATTACAATGCAATACTGGTGCAAGATGAGGCCTTCCATACAGAAAGCATTTTCTTTATGTAACAGAGTCCCTGCATTAACAGAAATTAAATATTCATTGACGAACTGTATTTGGTATGCAACCCAGGGCAAAACCAAAGTGCCTATTGTATCAAAAGAAGGAGGCGTATGCATTCAAGAAGCTACAATAGAATACTTTAGAAGGTATCTAAATAGCTTCCATTTTACAGCTCACTCTTCAGTTTTGATATTTTTTAAAAGGAGATGAATTGTTATTAATACATATACAACCACATTTTCCCAGCTGTGTTTACAAAGCCTTTTGCAATTGCTGTACTGAAGAGGCTTGCTTTGTTTTTTCCATACATAGCATTACCAGAAAAAAGCTCTTGAGTTTTCCCAATGAGGAGATCAAGGCTGAGATTTTTTCAAAGGACGCTGAGAGATACAAGTGCCCAACTTCCACTGAAAACTCATGAGAGCTGGGTGTCCAACTGCATTAGGCACCTTTGGAAATCCCAGCCAAAGAAATTAAAAAATGTGCCTTCATTTTTCAAACTACTTTTTGGAGGCAGAATATTGCAGGAAATTGGAGGTGTCATCAGCATAACATAGGTTTATGGATTTCTGTCAATGTCACTGTGTAACAGCAAAAACAATGAGGAGTTCTTGTGGCACCTTAGATACTAACAAATGTATTAGGGCATAAGCTTTCGTGGGCTAAAACCCACTTCATCAGATGCATGGAGTGGAACATACAGTAGGGAGGTATAAATACACAGCATATGAAAAGATAGGCGTTGCCTGACCAAGTGGGGGGGGGGGGGGTCAATTCTAATGAGCCAATTCAATTAAGGTGGAAGTGTGTAACAGGTTTTCTATTTTGCCATTGGCGATTATCCACCTCTTTCTTCAAGAGAAACAGTGCCCTGACTGGGCCATCTGCAGGAACTGAACCTGGGACTTTTATCCCATGAGCCTCTACTGCTTAACGGACCAGGCCCATAAACTTCCATATGTGACCGATGCACCAGAGAGGGATACACTAATACGCTAGCGTGATCTTGCTTCTTCCTAGTATGAATACGTTAATGATGGTCATGCCGCCTCTCCCCCATTTTCGTGAGCACTGGAATAGTGTCCTGCACTGCCCAATGAATTCTAGATTTGACTAGATCTATTAGGCAATAAAAATGTTTTTCAAGGGCTGTGGGGGAAGCACATTCACTTGGCCATTTGAAATCAGACTAGAAATAAACAGACAAGACTATCTGATGGGTAAAAGCAATTCATTTGTGGGGACAAATGAAAGTCTCTGATTGGCCCAATGAACATCGAGCTAGATATCAAATTATTGCTGTATGAGCATGTAAGGGGGCGCGGACTCACCCTCCCAGGGGCACCTCCTGCTGGTCGTCTTGGGAATTAGCTCAGTCCAGCGTCCTGGAGCGCCCCCTGCAGGTTGGTGATCCAGCTGCCACTGGCCCATGTCCCTCCCAGGACCCCTTTCCACTGGGTCTCCCCCTTCCAGGGGAACCCTCCACCCACTAACCCCACCTTGCCTCAGTCGTAGGCTACTGCCAGTCACCAACTAGCCCCCGCGCCCTGGGACAGACTGCAGTGTCAGCCACTCATCACAGCCTAGGTTGGGGTTGGACCTGCTGCCCCTCTCTGGAGCCCAGTGCCTCTCTGGAGCCTTGCACAAGGCCCTGCAGCCTGGGGAGTTGCCAGCCTGGAGCTCCCCAGCCCCTCTGGCCTTTCCCCATCCCTGCTTCACTCTTGGCACCCTGAGCTTCCCAGCAGTCAGGACCTTCTCTCTCTGATGGCAGAGAGAGCCTCCCAGTACATGTTGGCCTTTGCTAGGCCGCAGCCTGGGGCTTCCCAGGCGAGAGCTCCCCGGCTCCTCTGCCTTTCCCCAGCCCTGCTCCACTCAGGTACTCTGTTCCTAGCTCCCTGTAGGCAGGCCCATCTCTCTCTACAGACAGAGAGAGACTATTTAGACTTCTGGCTTGCAGCCTCTTATAGGGACCAGCTGGGCCTGATTGGGGCGTGGCCCAGCTGCCGCTGCTTCCCCAATCAGCCCAGGCTTTCCTTCCCAGCCCTGTCCCAGGGCTGGCTTTAACCCTTTCTGGGCCAGAGCGGGTGACCACCCCGTTACAGAGCACTAAATTCACTGAAAAAGATGCTGCATTCAAAAGGAAGAAATGGGGGTGGCCCTAACATCTTCTGATGTCCCTTCTAAACCCCTATTTTCTCAGCAGGGAGTAGGTGTGCCTTGATGTGAGAATGCAGCCCAGATATTTTGGGGAATGGGCCAGCGCACGGTTCACTCCTTGCATGTGTTTTGATGGCACCCATGCTTACTCCAACCCCAGCTTTAAGATACATGGTCTTCTTTAACATCCTGCAGTCACAACAATGAAGTGAGTAACTCAGGACATGCTGGATGGATGAGGGGATTGGTAACAAATACCCAGTCTTTCATCCCCACACCAACAGTTTGAATCTAGCTCAGTTCATAAGCCTCTGAAAACCACTAACAACTGTTGCATGTTCTCTGGGTACTATATTAGTGCTTTCAGTTAACTCCTAGCATCTATGGGTCACATTTACCAGAGGTATTTAGGCACCTAGTGGGATTTACAAGGGGAGTTGGGTGCCTAACCTGCTTAGGGTTTTTGAAATCCCATTAGGTATCTAGATGCATCTTTAGGCCCCCAAATACCTTTGAAAATCTGGTCCTAAGTCTCCAAAACTCACAAGTCCATCGTCATGGTTGGTACCAGTTGGTAGCCTCAACAGAGCAGCCAAGAGCTGAATGGGCAGGTAGGCAGAACTGCCCTCTTGCTGCAAAAGGAAAATCCTCCAGAACACAAGAAAGGCCTCATTAGAATCTTGGGGAAGGCAGGCAACCATGTAAGAACAGCTACTAGCTAGCTACAGCAGAACGAGAAAATGAGGAGCTGGCACACGGCTGGGATGTACCCAGGCTATGTATTTGCAGAGGAGGTGCTTAATACTGTTTCTGATTATATAAACTTTATTTTTCTTCATTTTAACCAATTTTCTCTAAAAATCGTAAGGGAGAGTGTAACACCGACAGACCGCAGTCGGTGGCATGCGGGATGAAACCTGGGACCTCTGGAGTTAAATGCATGAGCCTCTACTGCATGAGCTAAAAAGCCATGTAGCTATTAGCTAAAGCTATAGCAGACTCATTAATTTCTCTCTCTAAGTGGTCTCAGTGTCACTAGATGGGACAGAACACCACACCTAGGAGGTGTGTAGGTTACAAGAGCACTGTGCCCAACCTACTGTCTGGTGCATGGGTACCCCTTCCTCACCCTTCTTCAGGGAGCAGCTGCAGGGGAGATTGTGTCTCAGGAAGGCTCCTCCTGGGTCTTCCCCTATTTGAGGTTTGTGGCTAAATGCCATAATTTAGCCCTAAGACTAAAACCTTGAGGAAGAAACTTGCTGATGGAAGGTCTTTTCTTTCTATTGGTGAACCAGTTGATGCTCTCCACCAGTTTACAATCTTTTGCTGAGTACAGGGAGATACCCCAGTTTCTGAAGGTTGAATTGTGAATGTTGGAACCACATCCTCAACTGGTGTAAATGGCTATAGCTCTATTGTCGTCAGTGGTGATTAATAGCCACTGGGGGTTCTGGCCCTTTGAGTTTTTAAAGGGATCCCACTGCAAAACGCAGAAGGGTTTAGACAATTCTATCACCAGNTCAGCTCGTGTGCCGCCTTCGGCACGCGTGCCATAGGTTGCCTACCCCTGAGCTAAACTAACAGGGTCAGAATGTCAAGATATGGTTTTAGCAAAACAAAATGAAAACCACAACTTGCCCTGCCCCTTCCTGGAAAGTGCACAGCACAGCGTTTCAGAGGAACATAGCTACCCCATGAAACTGTCTAACAC
Organism: Platysternon megacephalum; assembly: GCA_003942145.1. Taxonomy (NCBI): domain Eukaryota; kingdom Metazoa; phylum Chordata; order Testudines; family Platysternidae; genus Platysternon; species Platysternon megacephalum. The sequence continues at coordinate 2,136,957 of QXTE01000148.1, read as the reverse complement.
ACATCAACACAAACAAAATGACAGCTCACAAAGGAATACTTTCTAGCTGCCCACTAAAATAGCTTTGGGAGACCAGGTCCATACATGGAATGAAATGGCTTTCACTGCAGTCCTATGCCAAGCTCTGTTCTGGAATGACATTTTAGGTAATATAAACAGTGTGAGGCAAACACAGAGTAGAGCAGCCCAGGATTTTATACAATCAGTGCAACAAAAGTGAGATTTATTCAGTGCTGAATTAAGCTCTTTATATTGTTTCTACTTAAAAAGGAAATGTATTGAATGCAACAGTTCTTACAGATTTATCTTTCCTGACAAATACATTCATAACCTATTTTAGATTCCACCAAACAATGCCAGACCCAGTAAAAGTGAACACAAAATTTCTGATTGACTCATTAGAAAACAGTGTAAAAGCTTTCCCTTTCTGTTGTTCAAACAAATTACTTGGTGCCAGATACCCTCCCTCACCCATCCCAATAAACATTTAGCTATACAAAACTCTTATAATACATGTCATTAGATGTGGACAGACACTCTTTGAAATATTTGTTTGTATCCCTCTGCTTTTAAATCAAAAACTCAGAATCTGCATTTAAGAATAAGAACCTTTAGCATCCTTTACATGCCCAAAGAATAGTGCAATTTCAAATTAAACCTCACAACCCTCTTTAGGTTACATATAATCATACCGATTTTACAGATAAAGAAATGGAAATAGAGGTTAAGTAAATTATTTATCCAGAAATGTACAGTATGGCCACAATTTTCAAAAGCACCTACTGATTTTTGCCACCTCCATTTCTGGTTGCCTAATTTGGGCTTGATTTTCAGAAGTCAGAGATTACAACTCTAACTGAAATTAAAAGTTGCTATGGGTGCTGAATCCCTCTGAAAGAATCTGACCCAGAAACTGAGGCACCAAAGAAGCAGTGGAAAATGTAGTCATAATCAGTACTAGCACCAGGATTAGAACTCAGGAGATCTTGATTCCTAATCCAGCACTCATTCCTCTAGTCTAGAACATGAGTAAATTCTTGTCATTGGTGCTATTGTAGCACCTTTCAGCTAAGAGTTGTAAGGCATATTACAAACATTTACCAAAGCAGGTTTCATACTAGCTTTGTGAGGGAAGTAAGATGTTTTAGTTCCCATTCTACAGATGGATAAACAGTGCTGTAGTATGATGGGTGGAATTGGAGAATGAGGGTCAGGTTTCATGGGGAATTCATGGTGGTAAGGAACCAGGGGCTCAAGAATGCAATTCACGGCTGGGTTGTTGCTAGACAAAAAGTAGAACATCAGCATGTAACATTGGCCTCTCGGCCCATATAATAAAGTTGTTTCCTACAGGTCTTCCTGCTTGGTGCATCACCTACTGCTAATAAAATATGTGGCAGAGAAATAAAGCAACTTGTTCAAGGTAACACAGTCAGTCAGCAATAGAGCTGAGAAAAGAAGCTATAAGCCTGACTCCAACTGCCATCTCTAAATATTGGGCCATGCTCTCTCTGTTATTGTGCATCACAAAATTGAGATCATGAGCTGCACCTCACCTGCTACTGAGCAATATAACATACATCTGATAGGAACCATGTGTACGCTTTATGCCAATGCTTACAAAGTGCAAGTGTAGAAATATATTACAAGAGCAGCTCACCAGTAACCTGCATCTCAGAGATACATCAGAATAAGAGCATGAAGGACAAAATCCAGCAATACAAAGCAAGAGGGAAAAAGAGAAAAATCAGCGGATGATTATCTGCTTAGTCAGGATAGACATGAGGTCAGGATAGACATGAGGTCAGGGGAAATGGAAGGCCTGAGTTTAGAGAATATCAGTTTGTCTATTTCCTTAGAGTAAAAGGCAAAGTAACAGGAAACAAACATCTGTACCCTATGTAACAACATAATGAAATTGAAGAGAGCAGAGAATTTCAGGAACATGAGCAATTTTCACTGGCAATCTGTGGACTAAAGGACACAACCTAAAATATTTTAGAGGGTGACATTCATGCAGATCATTTGGGGATGGAATGGGGAATCATTTATACAGGAGTTGACTTGGTGAGCATCTTTTTTTGTTCCATTTGCTATTATTGAAAACACTTAATGGCCAAATTTTCAAACATGGGCATCTCAACAGGACATTTAAATCAGTACATGATATATGGGCCTGATCCAAAGCCCACTGAAATCAATGGGAGTGTTTCAATTTACTTTGATGAACTTGAATCTGACACTATTTGCCTGTGTGTCTGTCTTCTATGACAAAGTGTAATTTAAGCATCCCAATGCAGAATCTGAATGTCTTTTTTAAGATGCCCACCTTTGAAAACTAAGCCAACTCCCAAGTGTTCAAAAATCCTATGACTGGCTTAAAACTCAAGAGATTTTTACAAACAATATATTTAGAGATGTTTTTATTTGCCTTCTGGGCACTGAGCTTTTAGCAGTCACATGTTCAAGCTTTCCTCTGCAGCCAGCAGGGCTAGACACTTCCAAGAAAGAAAGAAACACTGCAAGTCCTCCTAATTGATCATATACATTGCAAGAGCTCCAAAAGATTGCACCTCCTACTTCAGCCTTTCTTGCAGTGAAATAATAATCCTGAAGCTAGGACATCATAATGTCATGAAAATAACTGTGGTTCCTCAAAATTCAATGTTTTAAATTCCAATTTGATCCCTCAAGGAAATCAAAGAGTGGGAGAGAAGACAAGTCATTTAATAAGGGTTCTAGGTACCTAGTATATCATTTTAAATATCTGAATAACAATCAAATTAATAACGCGCAAAACAATGAATGGATTTACAGTTCACTCTGATAAATTGGGTCCAAGCCATGCAATTCAGATCTGAATTTCCAAACTCCATACACCTAACTTCAGGACATTCTGATCCAGGTTTATGATTCAGCCCATGAGAGTGGTATGCAGACCTCAGAACCAGATCCTGAAAGCACCCACAAAGCTTGATCCAGGGATTTTGAGATCAGATACACCTCTGGGATTTTCCCCATATTAAAACAGAAGAATTTGAGGGTGTTTTTTGTACTGCCATAGAGCACTTCATTGCTCACTCTCACCCTACCCAGATGGAAGGAGAAAGAAGACAAAGGATGAGGCCCAAGGTGAGACAGGATTTATGATATATTTTTTTAATTATGCCCTGTACAGCAAACAAGCCATTCCATTTAATTTCTAGCCTGGACACTGAAAAGGCAGGACAAGAGATTCAAGTAGAGAGGTATAAGGTGTAGGGGGCACTGTGATCATCTAGCTACTTCTAACCTCAATTAAACATATGAGTGGCTCATTGGGTTATGTAATCTGAGAATTTAAACACAACTCTACTTCTCTGGTGTCAGATGATGTGAGCATCACAAAGCTGTATTACCAAGCCTTAATTACATATTCAGCAGCATGACTACCAAGATGAGGCTGTTGCAACTGCATCTGTCATAACCACATTCCATGCAGCCCTTTCACAGTAGCTCCACGCTGTCTTATCTGAACTTGCACCTGAACATTTAAAGGGACATAAACAGTGAAATGTAAACTCTGCCCAAGTATCAGAACATGGGCCATCTGCTGGGGTTCTGAGCACTGAAATTGCTCAGGAAAAATTTGATTTAGGATGTCTTACACTGAAACATCTCAAAGCAGGATTTAGAAACCACTGAAGATGTTTCAAGCTCTCCTTGAGAGGAAATGGGTAGCTGTTTCATTCCCAGGAGAAACCATGGTAATAATGATCATTCCAAATGGAAATTCAGCTTGATGATGACCTTCACAATAAGGAGGACAACTAATCTACACACACATACAAACTGTGCAAGCTCTTACTGGGAAGGAGGATGTACCCTTTTAAGAACAGGGCATGATGGAATTCCTCTCCAAGGTATAAAGCAGAACTTCACCAGCAATGATTAAGGAAGGATGTGCATGCACCTCAGCAGCAATTCTCAAACTTCATTGCACCATGACCCCCTTCTGACACCAAAAATTGCCACATGAACTGGGCAGGGGAGGGGCAGAGGAGATGGGGCCTGAACTCCACCACCCTGGGCTGAAGCCCTCAAGCTTCTGCTTCAGCCTTGGGTGGTGGGGCTCGGGCTTTGGCTTCAGCCTGGGCCCCAGCAAATCTAACACTGGCCCTGGCAACCCCATTAAAATGGGGTTGCGACCCACTTTGGGGTCCCGACCCACAGTTTGAGAACCGCTGCACTACAGCAAGGGTCTAGTGAGGGGAACCAAGCTTGGATGTATTGTCTGTGCCTGTATTTTCCTTTCCTTTTGTTTTGTGTTTATATTGTATGTTTTGGTTATAAATAAATAGCTGGGACTGGATTTTCTGCATCTCTGTACTTGTGTAAAATGACACAGCTCCATTGATTTCAGAGGGCTTGTGGTCATTTACATCACCAAAGATTATGGTCTCATGAGTCTTTGCAGTTTGTGCTCTGAACACTGGTGTCCTGAAGAGCCTCATATCACACACATACATACACATAAACACACACACACGGCAAAAAATGTATAGGTGGAAGAATGGTTCTGCATAAAGAAAGAATTGGAGACTGACCAAATCCAGATTCCTCCAATCCAAGCTCTTTTGGATTTCATGGAGGTGAAATTATGATTCAGATGTCTGGATACAATCCCAAAGTTAAAAGGGGCCTATTTTCTGGCTCTTTTATGGCCAAAATCCATTGAAATCAAATGAGTCAAATCCAAATGGAAACCCTAGCCCCAGTTCCATCTTGGACCACCTCCTTGGTCCATCTCCTAAAAGAATTCAAACCGAGCCTTGACTCTCTTTTTGTCAAGGGAGAGGGGAAAGGTTGAGGCTGAAAAAAGTTCAGTTAACTTTTTGCTGTCATGTTTTGCATTCTCCTTTTCTTCTTCCTGGTTGTGACTCAAAATGGAATCAGGAAAACATCATGAGACAGGCTTCTCTCCTAGTATTTCAGGGCCGAAAAAAAGTGTGCGGAGAACAGGGCATGTTGGGGCAGTGACACTATGTAACGTGCCCAGAATCTTTAGATTACAACACTGTAACAAATCCATAGCTATCCAGGACTTCACTAATGTCATTTTGCTGTACCTTGACCACTTGGAATTTCTCCGCAACAGTGAGGCTAGAAAGCAGATTATCTTCCTCCAAAAGCACAGATCCTTACCATTGAGTTAAGGGAGACTCTCTAATAGCTATGTGCGGGTGGGTGGCACCTATGCGGGCCTGTAGCACCTGTAGCAACCATGCGGGCAGGTGGCAGGGGGTCATGAGCTGGTCCCACGCGTGGGTGGGGGGAGATGGGGGCCTTGGGCTGGCCCCTGCGGTGTCCCATTTTCCCTTTGGGAAAATACGGTCACCCTACTTAGAGTATGGTATACATACACTCCCAGCCAGTTCATTATAATATTTAAACAAACCCCGGAAATTCTCATTGCTACTGGCCACAGAATCCACTTGTCACGTAACATACGGAGGATATTTTAGCACTATAGTATTCCCAACCTGGCTCATAGAAAACTCACAAGAAACCCGTGCTACCACAAGATTCCAGAGAAAAGGGGCCAGATAGATTTGTATACACTTAAGAAAAAACATCTCAGCTGTTCTATGCTTCTCTGAAAAGCAAATCATTTAAATTAGAGGCCTAAGTTTGAAAGTGTTGTCCTAAGTGATGAACAGAAGCTAGTATCAGAAAAGCAGAAGTCTAGTACTTGTTTAATGCCTGGAACTGAAGGAAGGGGTGAGAGTCAATGACTTGTCTTGTTGCCTAGCAAAGGACAACAAGTCTGTTTGTTATTGCCATTTAGCGTCAGTCAAGCAGAGTCCCTGCCGCTCCCACCCACTTCAGCCTTGTGATGCACACACACCGGACCTTAAGCAAAGTCAGCTTTATCAAGCAAGCCAGCGTGGCATGACTATGACCTGATTTTAAAACAAAAAATAATAGAACCACTCCCTGAAAACAGAACAACAGCTACTCCCCACCCCCCAAGAAAATGGAGGGAGGCTCCTCAACTAATCCATTTTCAATGAAACAGAGCCTGCAAACAGAACAACGTGACCGCAGCGTAGAGATGCAGTCTGATCACAGACTCTCACTGGTAGAATGCAATGGATGCTTGGTTTGTTTTTACAACCCAGTAATATAAAAAGACATTTTCCATCACCCTCTGCTGATTTTCAATATTTCAATATTTGCTCATCACCCTCCTGTACCTAGTACTGACTTTTTCTTTGATAAAATAAACACTGCTTGTTATTTATCTTTAAACTATCACTAATGTCCACTCTGGGCTTCCTTCACTTGGAGGTCTCGGCTGTAGAATGTGATTGGCCAGCCCTTTATAAAGGGAGTCGGTTGTTGAATTTTAAACAAACAACAGCTTTTCTCCCAACTGCTGATTCAGGTGTTTGAGTTAAAGAGCTGCTTGGTTTTATTGGTGGGGGAGGATATTTGGGTTTTTGCAGGGGGTTGGTTATTTGTATGGGGGGAGGGGTGTTGTTTGGTTTGGTTTTGGTTTTTAAAGTCCTTTAAACAATCTGAGTAAAAACTTCATCACTTCCTCTGTTAATTAATCAGCTTTCACTTGCATTATAGCCCTGAGAGAATTCTACCAGATCCACAGTCATCCATAGGAGAAAAAAAACAGAGTAGACTAGACACACATTTCTAATGTGGAAAAACAAAAGTCAGGAAAAAGCTTGGGATGGGGGAAATATTCAAGCCTTTCTTATACAGTAGTAAAAACACATGCACACAAGAAGAGCACAGCCCTATTTTTTGTCTTTTTTTCAAAGCCCCCCTCTCCAAAGAACGATAAACCAATTGCCCATTTTGTTCAATTCATTTGGAGGGGAAGAGAAGGAATACACATTCCGAATGTTTATGATGGTGACAGCTTGGAACCCCTAGTGTGAAGTGAACTGCTCTGTATTTAGCTCATAAATGCTATTCTTAGACTCAAAAATTAAGTTTTGGAATCAAAATTAAATTACAGAAAGTGATTATCATGAGATTTGCATAATAAGTGACAGGTTTTAATCAATAGAAATGTAATGTTCAAACCTAGACCTGCTTCCTGGTATGCAGGAAGGAAAGAGGCAGTGACAGTTACTATTTGGGAGTCAGATGGAAGGAAATTAGTGTGCTGAAAGCAGGGCTTTGGAGCTGTAGCTGGAGCGTGGAGCAGCTCCGGAGCAGTGGAGCTGCAGGTTTTCGCCTGGAGCTGGAGCGGAGCCGGAGCACAGCTCCAAAGCCCTGGCTGAAAGCACTGCCCATCAAACTAAACAATATTTTCTGTTTCCTTGTGCTCCCTCGCTGGCTGTTCCCACCTATTGTCTCTTGTTTTATACTTAGATTGTCAGCTTGTTGGGGCAGGGACCATCTCTGTGTTCTGGGTTTGTACAGCACTCAGTGCCATGGGGTCCTGAGCCATGACTGAACTCCAAAATGCTACAGTAACACAAATAATAATAAATGCTAATCAATACCGAGTCCAATTATGCAGTTACTGTGGAACAGGCTCAGGCATCTAATTTCCCCCCTAAGGTGTGAATACAAGGGGGCAGCCTGGGCAGCAGAGAGAAATGATAGGGCTGGGGGTAGGCCTGAGCGCAGAACCACTATGTATCCCTGTCACTGCAAATATTCTCCTGTTGCCACAGTTAAAGGAGCATGGAAGGAAATGGAGAAAAACTAAGGGGAGATGGCAGCTATTATGTGAGGGCCTGGTGTGAGGGGCCTGTGGGGAGCGCTGCAATTTGAGTTGATCTGCAGGAATTGACAGGTCCATTTATTTTAGTGCGTGTTCTTTTTAAATGACAAGGGTGCCCAGAGCAGTGATGGGTGCGCCTTTATTACACTCCAAATCAAAACGTGCAACTGGACCTAGACCTGGGTTTAGGATTGGAACACCCAAACAATCTGTTTGGATCCAGGTCTGGGTTCAGTCCCCATCTCTGTTCAGCAGCACTGCCCACTGAACACAACACAGCAATTCAGGATGGTAATGACTAGCATTACAACACACGGCCTGCATCCTACATAGTTCATAGTGAGCCACAAACCTCAACATGGGATTGCAGCCTTTCATGGAAAAAGATGGTCCCCAACTGCTCAATGAACATAAAAGTGATTTTCTCAACACTGTATGGAGGGAGGGGACAAACAGATTCTGAGAAGTGAAGGACAATAAATTCATCTTCTCCAAATCCTCAAACTAGCAGGTTCCCTAATCTCTGCCCACCCCCTCAGTACAAAAGAAAATAGAGAAAGAACATAAGAACGGCCATACTGGGTCAGACCAAAGGTCCATCCAGCCCAGTATCCTGTCTACCGACAGTGACCAATGCCAGGTATCCCAGAAGAAGTGAACCTAACAGGTAATGATCAAGTGATCTCTCTCCTGCCATCCATCTCCACCCTCTGACAAACAGAGGCTAGGGACACCATTCCTTACCCATCCTGGCTAATAGCCATTGATGGATTTAACCTCCATGAATTTATCTTTTAAACCCTGTTATAGTCCTAGCCTTCACAACCTCCTCAGGCAAGGAGTTCCACAGGTTGACTGTGCACTGTGAAGAAGAACTTCCTTTTATTTGTTTTAAACCTGCTGCCCATTAACTTCATTTGGTGGCCCCTAGTTCTTATATTATGGGAACAAGTAAATAACTTTTCCTTATTCATTTTCTCCACACCACTCATGATTTTATATACCTCTATCATATCCCCCCTTAGTCTCCTCTTTTCCAAGCTGAAAAGTCCTAGCCTCTTTAATCTCTCCTCATATGGACCTGTTCCAAACCCCTAATCATTTTAGTTGCCCTTCTCTGAACCTTTTCTAATGCCAGTATATCTTTTTTGAGATGAGGAGACCACATCTGTACACAGTATTCAAGATGTGGGCGTACCATGGATTTATAAGCGTCAGCATTTAGGTGACAGAGTGATCTTAACTGTCATAATCTTCCAGTCAAGTTTTCCCCAGCAATGATTTTTCCACAACAGTGATATCTCATACATTCATGACATTTTCCATCCACTGGGATCCCAAAGTACTTCACAAACCACATGCAGCATAGGAATCGTGTTATTCATCGCAGCCACCTCTGGGCTATATTGCAAGAGCTGTTTAACAGCATGCCACAATGTCATGCAACAGGCAGGGGATTATACTGCACCCAGTCAACACTAGGGGGAAAGCCAGAGCCCCAAGATGGCACTGAAACAAGACACCAGGGTTAATGGCCCTCCCCTTGTGCAAAGCACAATGGCCTTTTTAATAGGCTCATGTGGTCAGGACCTTATCACCTTGAGAGCACAGTGGCCTCTAGCACCATGCAGTGGCATTGTTTCAGTACTGATTCAGAGGGAAGAGTGGCCCCTACTGAGCCACCAATACCACTTCCTCCAGCATCTGTGTTTCTAGGCAAACTGGAATATAAGAGACATATCAACTGAGCAGATCACTTTCCCGGGGCAAAAGTGAGAATGATCATCTTTTGCACTATTAATTTAAGGATCTCACCGTACAAAATTAGACCTCATAACCTCCATGGCAGTTAGGCAAGCATCCCCCGCAACTTTGCAGACAGGGAAATTAAAGGACAAAGAAGGTTGTGTGATTTGCTCAAGATCATGCACTAAGTCAGAAACAGAGCTAGGAATGGGAATGTCCTGTCTTATGAATACCACACCGAGAGGAAGGGTAGGTGATTCACAGAGCCCTGCCCCCAAACACTTGCAAACTAGAATACAGACATGAGGCCAGGGGCCCCGGAACAGGTGGGGCCAGGGGGCCTTAAGGGCAAGCGACAAGGGAGAGGGGGCAGAGAGAGGAGAGAGAGGGCGGGGCCTTGTGGGAAACAGGTGGCATGAGGGCAGGGCCTCGGGGGAGGGGCAGAGTGGGAGTGAGGCACAGTTCAGACACCGGTGCCCCCTCCCCCACCACCTTCCAGAGAGCTTCCGGCACTCCTGCATGAGGCAACAAGTGGAGGCTGGAATAACCAAGAGGGTGCACAGCAGGTGTTAGACATAAATAAGGGCATGTCTACACTACAAAATTAAGTTGACTTAAGTTAGGTCGACCTACAGCCACCGCAGTAATTAAATCAGTGCTTCATGTCCACACTATGCTCCTTCTATCGGCAGTGTGCATCCTCACCAGGAGTGCTTGCACCAACTTAAGTGGGTAATTGTGTGGCACTGTAGCCCTGAGGCCGCGGGGCTCCAGCTATCTACCCTGGGGTTCCAGCTGTCAAAGGCAGCAACAGGCAATGTAAGCAATGCTGTTTCTATACAGACACCGCATTGCCCTAACTACATCAACCTAAGCACTACGCCTCTCGTGGAGCCGGAGTTATTAGGTCAGCATAGCGAGCAAGTTAAATCAATGGAAGGAACACTGCAGTGTGGACGCTTACACAGTTAGGTCGACATAAGCTGCCTTATGTCAACCTAACTCTGTAATGTAGACCAGGCCTTAATGAGCAAGTTTCCCCAGACACACTACTCCATATTCAAATCACTAGCTGGTGTGAAGTGCCATATGGGCATATTCAGTATTTCAGAAGATGGTGGGTTCTTGCCATTTAGATGCACATAGGAGAGTAGAAGGAAGCCACCACAGTCCAAGCCCGCCCAACCCCCTGGGTCCAAGCTCGGGTGGCTAGCCCAAGCCACCGAGTGTGCCACAACAACCATAGTGCTATTTTTCTCATGCTACCTCGAGTGGAGCTAACGCACGTCTGTCTCTCTGGGCTGGGAGGCTTGTGGACCTACCCCCTAGAGAGGCCTGTCTACACAGCGGCTTTAAGGAAGAAGTATAAAAATTTTAGGTTAGCAGGAAACAATGATCATTCAGCAACTCGCCCTCAGCCTGGGGCCTGTGTGTTCAACAGAGTGCCTATACTGAGAGGTCTATGATGCACGCCGCACCCACCTTCTTTGCACAGCTGAGGGCCACTTTACTAGGAGGGAAATTCTTCTGGGTGTCAACAGGGCAAATGGCTTGGCATTTGCTATGAGTTTTTGGCACGGGCTATGAGATTCTGCTGGCACTTTGGTTGGTGTGGCACTCAGGCCCTTTTGCATCATTTGAAACTGCGGTGCTGCTAGAGTCCAGCAAAGGACTAAACAAGGCCATTGTGTGGGTTCCACGTTCCCGCTCTCTTTCTCACTCTCAGACCAAGTCCACTCAGTTAAAAGTCGGACGATTTATTTAATGATCAGCCTTGCCAGCTCAGCCTGGGATCTTCCTGGTCCTGATCCAAAGCCCACAAGTTAACAGGAGTCTTTCCAGGGAAAATATATTAATAAAAACCTACTGTTAATAAAGAGAAACGATTACAAGGCCTGCAGGGCTGTACATATAGTGGATACTACCCATCGGTCTGATAAAAGGTAGCCATCCATCTGACATTAGTAGCTTTTTTAATACTTGTCAGTATTTTCCCATGGACAATGTAGCCCATCATTACATAAACTGTGTATTACTGCAAAGAAAGCACTTTGGGGGCAACTAATGTCTCTTACTGTGTGTTTGTACAGTGCCTAGCACCTGGGGGCCCAATCCTGGTGCCCCTACATGCAATTTTAGTTCAAGTAATAATAAGATAACCTGTTATAAAAGAGGGCAGGGACTAAGATTTATTATTTACTATCTTTGTTATGGAAGGGCCAAAAACTGATAGTGTGTAATTAAGCACCTGTTTTAAAAGGAAGGCCATTGCACAAAGCTTCTGAAATAGCCCGACTTCAGCAGGCAAAGATTTACAGGTATTTTAGAGAGAGGTTCAAGCCACTAAGTTCAGATCCAAATTTCTCCAATGTCTGGGGAATTTCTATCAGTTGTAATAAAACATATATCTCACTGATATGGCAGAACTGAAAATGGCCAGACAGGTGGCAAATTGTGATTCCTACTCCTGACTGGCTAAGAATTGCAAGCATCCCTATTATTTTTATTAGCACACCTCTCCCACCCAGCAGCGTATTATCGCCTAGGCCAACAAGGCCTAGGCCTAGGGCGGCAAATTTGCGGGGGCGGCAAATTTGCTCGCTCCCCCCCGGGCCCCGCCTCAACTCCGCCCCTTCCCCAAATCCCCAGCCCGCCTCCTCCCCCAGGTGCGCCACGCTTCCCTTCTTCCACCTCCCTCCCAGGCTTGCTGCGCGAAAGCACTGGGAGGGAGGGAGTGAAGAGAAGCGAGTAGCGGCGCACTCAGAGGAGGAGGCGGAGTGGAGGTGAGCTGGGGCCTACGGGCGCGGGGAGTAACCCTTGGGTGGCAGGGAACCGCTCCCCGCCCCAGCTCACCTCCGCTCCACCGCCGCCATCCCCCGAGCGCGCCGCAACTCCCCTTCTCCCCCGTCCCTCCCAGGCTTGCCACGGGGGAGCGGAGGTGAGCTGGCGTGGGGGGGGGCAATTTTTTCAGGGCCTATGGGCAGCAAATTTGTTAATCCGCCACTGCTCCCACCCCATGTTTGTCTCATCCACTTGTTAGGTCTTGTCTCTTACGATAATCTCTTTGGAGCAGGGACTGTTATTTACTATACCTGCTTGTACAGCACCTCGCACAATGTGGCCTCAGCTTGGCTGGCCTCTAGATGCTACCAGAATCTAAATATTAAAAAATTCACAACTCTTTTCAAAGGTGACAATCACCCCAAAAAGCAGAACTTGAGCGAGACAATAGGGGAAGTCAGGACAAGGGATTCTAAGCCAGGATACAGTGCGAAGCATGTGTTTTAGATGTGTGTTCTCTTTTCAAATCTTAGATGAGTGTAAATTGGTTCCTAGTTTACTGAGGGTTATTTTCCCTCTGTTCTTGGAGACTTCAAAAAGAAAGAGAGAAAGGGGAAATATCAATAGATGTGAGCTAAACCACTACTAAAAAGGTGTAAAATATTTAGCAGGTTCTTTTAATAATTAACCAGCCCAGGAGTTTGTGGGCTCTCTGTATTGATGGCACTGCACAGGCCTTGTCAAAGAAGAAACAAAACTATCTAATCGCCTATTAAAATGTGTTATCATGGGGATGCTTCCAGGGCTCGGGATGCTACACTGCCTCAGCAGAGGCTGTTGTACATAACCATTTCCCTGAAGATCTTTCTTTGGGGTTTGAGTATATGTTGCATTCTTCCCTTTGTGATGATATATTGAACCTAATAGGTTTCTGAATGTTTTTTCTTGAAACACACATTACATGAGAACAGGTTATAAGACTTCACTGGTAACTGATATTACACACTGCCCACATCGCTACGTCCATGCACGAATATCATCTCTGATCTCTCAGAGTAGAGGAGAGACAGGCCTCAGTTTTAATGAACAGAAAGAAGATTCTTTACTAAGGCTGCTGGACACAGACAGACCCCATGGCTCTTCCTGGATCTCTTTCTCCTAAAATGACTCACACGGTCTGTACTGCTTACTATCACCATACAAGGTCTTCCTAAATCCTGGCCTGGACTCAGCAATCAAGGGATAGACAGCTAACTATGGTCCAGTATCCAACCTCCTGATTGAAGAGGTCCCCTGGCGAAATCTGTGGGAAGAGGATAAAAGAACAAACTGGCTTGAAACAGAAAAGCGGGCACAACTCCTGGAGCAGGAAGCAGCACTGACAAATACTGGATTGAACATGGGTAGTCTCAGAGAAGTTCAAGGCTGAAGTCTGCAGCCGACCCCAAAGATCAGCAGATTAGGAAGAAAAAAAAAACCCACACACAAATTTTGCCTGTCTTCTGGAGATGGGGTTAGAAGCAGGAAGCTTTTCTGAGCTGGTATTATCTTAAATTCTTCATCCAGTGGTTTATTTAAACATAGTTCAGCTCTTTGGCCACTGGCAAACTGTCTGTCAAATTTCTCCCATTATTTGCTATTTTAACTGTGTGACTGGTCAGTTGTGTCACATGCTACGGTTTCTGCGCCCTGACTGGCTGATTCCCAAACACAAGATGGCAGCCTTCAAGATGGAAAAAGGGGTAATAGTGAGGTTGCAAAATTTGCAGATGACACAAAACTACTCAAGATAGTTAAGTCCAAAGCAGACTGTGAAGAGTTACAAAGGGATCTCACAAAAGGCAACAAAATAGCAGATGAAATTCAATGCTGATAAATACAAAGTAATGCACATTGGAAAACATAATCCCAAATGTACATATAGAATGATGGGATCTAAATTAGCTGTTACCACTCAAGAAAGAGATCTTGGAGTCATTGTGAATAGGTCTCTGAAAACACCCACTCAATGTGCAGCAGCAGTCAAAAAAGTGAACAGAATGATGGGAATCATTAAGAAAGGAATAAATAATAAGACAGAAAATATCATATTGCCTGTGTATAAATCTATGGTACACTCACATCTGAAATACTGCATGCAGATGTGGTCGCCCCATCTCAAAAAAGATAGAGTATATTGGAATTGGAAAAGGTATAGAAAAGGGCAACAAAAATTATTAGGGGTATGGAACAGCTTCCGTATGAGAGATTAATAAGACTAGGACTTTTCAGCTTGGAAAAGAGATGACTAAAGGGGGATATGATAGAGGTCTATAAAATCATGACTGGTGTGAAGAAAGTAAATAAGGAAGTGTTATTTACTACTTCTCATAACACAAGAACTAGGGGGTTACCAAATGATATTAATAGGCAGCAGGTTTAAAACAAACAAAAGGAAGTATTTCTTCACACAATGCACAGTCAACCTGTGGAACTCTTTGCCAGAGGATGTTGTGAAAGCTAAGACTATAACAGGGTTCAAAAAAGAAGTAGATAAGTTCATGGAGGATAGGTCCATCAATGGCTATTAGCCAGGATGGGCAGGGATGGTGTCCCTAGCCTCTGTTTGCCAGAAGCTGGGAATGGGCGACAGGGGATGGATCACTTGATGATTCCCTGTTCTGTTCATTCCCTCTGGGGCACCTGGCATTGGCCACTGTCGGAAGACAGGATACTGAGCTAGATGGACCTGTGGTCTGACCCAGTACGGCCGTTCTTATGTTCTAATGGATGTCGAGTACTTCTGAAGCAAGTCCATTTCACACAGGTATTCAGCAACATGAACATTCTAGGGAGCAAAAACTGTCCTATAAACAGTTCTGAAAACTGAGTCAATGAAGGGGAGTTAAATAATAATAGCAAAGACATGTCTTATTTGAACAAACACTTGCAAATATTTTTCCCGTGTTTGCACAGCCCCAGTCAGAGCACACTACAGAAGGGAATAGGAGCAAATAGTTGTTATCTTTATGGGTTAAACAGATCACCCTGTTTACAATTTAGTACATCCCCTTGTTTAAATACCATTAATGACAGACAAAAGTCCGCATATGCACCTCGACTGAGACAGCTTCAAGGATGCTCCATGATCCACAGTGAACATGGCATATTTAGACTCTCAGAGTTGACAATAAACTCTCAGACTTTAAGGTCAGAAGGGACCAACGTGATCATTCAGTCTGACCTCCTGCACATTGCAGGCCACAGAGTCGCACCAACTCCTGAAATAGACCCCTAACCTCTGGCTGAGTTACTGGAGTCCTCAAATCATGGGTACAAGATACAGAGAATCCACCATTTACACTAGTTTAAACCTGCAAGTGACCCATGCCCCATGCTGCAGAAAAAAGCAATAAACCTTCAGGGTCTCTGCCTATATGACCTGGGGGAAAATTCCTTCCCGACCCAAATTTGGCAATCTCTTAGACCCTGAGCATGTGGGCAAGACCCAGCAGGAAGATACCTGGGAAAGAATTCGCTGTAGTAACTCAGAGCCCTCCCCACCCAGTGTCCCATCTTCATGGATCCCTTAGATCATCTCACCTAACATCTTGCATCAAACAGGAACGATCCTATTACTATTCCTTCCCAGAGCTTATATAACCTTCTCTTGGACCTCGCTAGCCACTGCACCTTGGGCTTGTGCTTGTGCTGGGGTAGAACACAGAATAACTCAAGCTTCTGTTAAAATTCCAGATGTGCAGAACCTAAACCTGGCCTCTTCCTCCCGTCTGCTCCCAGGGCCCTGAAAGGAGGCTTTTCATCACGTTACTAATGTGCCTCACCCCTCCTTGACTTGGAAAGACCAACTCTGAGAGTGGATTTAGGCTTGAGGACTGCCCTCTCTTGGCTGCTCTGCTGAGACTGCCAGCTAGGGTGCCAGATAGTGCCCTTTATGGTGGCTTGTGAGGGATATGGAGTGGGCACTAGGGAAACCAATAGAGATAATTGAACAGCAGCAGTTTCTGGTCCTTCAATCCAGGTGGCATCCGATCTGCAAGGACGTTACATTCCTTTGGGATTTGCCATGATGATGATGATGATGAACTTTTGGTCCTTACTGACCGGGGTCAAATTTAAACTGGTTACAGAGGTAAAAGGTTCTGTGTTCCATTACCAATCCCCTCATCCAGACACTGCCATCATGAAAAAACATCATTCTAACTTAATTTATTTTATTTTAAGAAAAAAAATCACCCAAACTTTGCTAGAGCTGGTAAAGTCTATCTGATTTATTCAAGGCCAGAATGGTCCATCTGTCGTTTGGGGGGCACACATATTGGCAATATTTTGTAAACATCTTGTTCCTAGAAAGACCAATATGGCTATGAATCACATTAATGGGTCAACTGCATTACTGCTATTTTGTTTCCTGTGTACCTAAGATGACAGGGCCATTGAAGATTCCCATCCATAGTGTTACTGGATGAATTCTCTGCAGGTTCTTGGGATAACAGGAAGCGGAAATTATTTCAGTGGTATTCCTAACAATAAATCAATACTTTGTATTTTACACTAGGGCCTCTTTGCTACAAAGCTTGTGATGTTTGTAAAGAGGTTAACAAACTTTAGACCTCAATACATCCTTAAAAGCTTGACAATGGATATACAAGGATTGTTTCATCCACCCCTAAAATGCAGCCACCTTTGTGGCAGAATGTTGGAACAACACACAAAACACTGCATAACATTTAGGACAGGAAGTAAACAAGAAAACTGCAAACAATTTAAACTGCATGGATGTGGAATTAAGTCTGCGGAAGTAATTACTCTAATTATGATTACCCAGTACGTTATATGGGGTTTTCCCTTGAGACATATTGTTATTCAATTGCGTTGCTCAAAGTGTGAGGCTGACATCTCTTACTGAGTAGACTCCAAAGTCTTCCAGGGGTGATCAAGCCAGTCTGGAGAAAAATGAAGTGAGGAGAAAAACAAAAACAAAAGACTCAGCAAAACCAGAGTCTGGTGCGAATTTACTGACCATTCAAACCTTTCACCTCATTAGTAATCACTTTGCCTTTCCATGCCATAGGTCTGGTATACACTGAAACGTTATACTGGCATGTAGCTATGTCAATCAGAGGTATGAGATTCTGGGTACTCTCCATTTTTGAAAATCTGATTCCTTGTTTAGGCTCTTAATAAGGATTTAGGAGCCTAAACTTTAGGTTCCAATTCTAAAAATCTTGGCCGGAAAGTTTAAGCTCTAACCTCCTAGCCTCCCCAATAAGGATGGTAAACCCATCGGAATAAAACAACCTACCCACAACTATGAGCCTCAAGGACTTGTGTTAATATTCATTCATATTCATCACTGGAGATTTTTAAGAACAGGTCAGACAAACATCTGCCAGCAGGGCCGGCGCAACCCATTAGGTGACCTAGGCGGTCACCTAGGGCACTACTATTTGGGGGGCGCCGGCGCCCTGGCCGTCCATGGAAATTTGGGGGCGGGACCTTCCGCCGCCGCTGTTGGGGGCGGCATTTCGGGGGCGGGACCTTCCGCCGACTAGGGTGCCAGAAAAGCTGGCGGCGCTCCTGTCTGCCAGGGATGGTCTAGATCAGTGATTCCCAAACTTGTTCCGCTGCTTGTGCAGGGAAAGCCCCTGGCAGGCCGGGCCGGTTTGTTTACCTGCCGCGTCCGCAGGTTCGGCCGATCGCGGCTCCCACTGGCCGCGGTTCACCACTCCAGGCCAATGGGAGCTGCTGGAAGCGGCGGCCAGTACGTCCCTCAGCCCGCACTAGTTCCAGCAGCTCCCATTGGCCTGAAGCAGCAAACCGCGGCCACTGGGACCCGCGATCGGCCGAACCTGTGGACACGGCTGGTAAACAAACCAGCCTGGCCCGCCAGGAGCTTTCCCTGCACAAGCGGCGGAACAAGTTTGGGAACCACTGGTCTAGATAATACTTAGTCCTGCCATGAGTGCAGGGGACTGGACTAGATCAGTGGTTTTCAAACTTTTTTTCTGGCAACCCAGTTGAAGAAAATTGTTGATGCCCACAACCCAACAGAGCTGGAGATGAGGGGTTTGGGGTGGGGGGGGGGCTCAGGGCTGGAGCAGGGGGTTGGGGTGCGGGAGGAGGTCAGAGCTCTGGGCTGGGGGTGCAGGCTCTGGGGTGGGGCTGGGGATGAGGGGTTTGGGGTGCAGGAAGGGGCTCTAGGTTGGGGGGGGGCTGAGGGTTGGGGCAGGGGGTTGAGGTGCAGGGTTGGGGCATGGGCTTACCTCGGGCGGCTCCCAGTCAGCGGCGCAATGGGGGTGCTAAGGCAGGCTTCCTGCCTGTCCTGGCACCGCAGATTGCGCTGTGTCCCGAAAGTGGCCAGCAGCAGGTCCGGCTCCTTGGCGGAGGCACGCAAGCAGCTCCACACGGCTCTCACCCACAGGCACCATCCCCTGGCCAATGGGAGTGCAGAGCTGGTGCTCGGGGCGGGGGCAGTGCGCAGAGTCCCGTGCCCCTCCTCGCCTAGGAGCCAGACTTGCTGCTGGCCACTTCCAGGGCACAGCGCAGTATCAGAACAGGTAGAGACTAGCCTGCCTTAGCCAAGCAGCACCGCCGATGGGACTTTTAACGGCCCGGTCGGCGGTGCTGACCAGAGCCGCCGCGACCCAGTGCCTTACATTCCATGACCCAGTACTGGGTCGCAACCCACAGTTTGAAAACCACTGGACTAGATGACCTCTTGAGGTCACTTCCAGTCCTATGATTCTATGATTCCTGATTCTGGCTGGGGCCTGAAGCAAGAAACCTCACAAGAGAGCTTCTTTTCTCATGGTTTTTATCCACTTTTACAGACCAAACAGTTTCCATAAGCATGTAGGTCCTATGTGGTATTATTTATTGTATGTATTGTTAGTGTCTAGGACCCCATTGTGCTAGGGATGGTGCATAACTGAATCTCACAAAGCAAAGCTGGTTGGCAATTCCAGGAAAGCAAGACGACCACATACACATTTTTATATTAGCTATCAGCCCAGAAAGAAGATTTAATGGCCAGATTACAAATAAACTAGGCAGGGCTAGCTGTAAATTTAGGAGCAGCACATTGGGCTTCCATCAATGCTTGTCTGTAGTTCAGTCTCAATTGCCCCAGACAGGAGAGCTGTAGAAGCATCGTAGCTACCTCATGGGCATATGGAACACATTTATCATTGCTCTCCCTCGTGGCTGGTGCTTGGAGCCAACTCCCACAGCTAAACGTCTTCATCTTGCCGGGGGGAGGGGTACTTCAGGGCAGACCCTTTGGCAGTGGTGAAGGTATAGCTACATGTGGGAGTGCCTGGAGATGCCCTCCAGAATGACTTTCTGGGGAAAGCAGAAATCTATGTCACTGGGATGCAGCGCGATCTAGTGACCAGGCTTTGTCACTGGCCTTGGGAAATGTTCTATGCCTCTTTCTCCTTCCGTCCTTTACTTTGTCTGCCTCGACTGTAAGCTCTTCGGGCCAGGCCTGCCTCGTGCTATATGTTCATATAGCACCATGGGGCCTTGGTCTCAGCTGGGGCTTCTACTGTCATATAAATCACATTGTGTAATGCATGTGCTGACCGAGCCTTAACCCTTGTGGCATAAACAATATATAGGTGGTATAGGGCCCAATCCTGCAATGTGTCTTCATGTGCATAGTGCCACTAAGGTCAATGGGCTTATGCACGTGAATGAAGGTTTCAGGATCAGACCACTGGACTTGTGGACATTCCCCTGGCTTAATGTAAAGAAAAGTGCAGCGAGAGAATAGATTCCATCAATGTGGAGCAGCCAGAAAGGACATAGAGCCCTTAGCTTTAAAAAAAAAATCAATAAGGCTAATTTGGTATTCCCATTTACCCTGTCCAATAAGGCAAAAACAAAGAGGCACTCAATGAAATTAAGAGCCAAACATTTAAAGCAGATCCAGAGCAACACTTCAGGGAGTTTAGGCAATAGATAATTAACCAGTGGAGCTCACTGCTGCAAGATATCAGCAAGGCAAATCATTTCCTAGCCATTTCATAAATGAATAAGCAAAACAGCTGTGGTGACATTAAGTAGGATACCTAAATTCAAGGACCAACAACTGTTGCCAAACCCCGTCTTTGAATGATGACTCTCACCCCAAATACTCTCACATATAGCACTCGTTTCAAAATAAGAAATGTAATTTAAGTGAAGAACAGTAATTTAAACCTTTCCTCAGATGCTCCCTTCTCTAAAGCTGCCACCGTGGTAATTCAGCATTTTCAGTATGCTTCAACGTTTCACTGACATCTCCCCAGCCCTCGCATCCTTTCCCTCAACAGCAAGTGGAGAACGTGCAAGAAGAAACCTGCTTATCACATTATCTCCCCTTGTCATACTCCTGTAATTTTGTACTCTCAACATCACCTCTGCAATTATTACTGAGGGACGAGGCACCTGAAAATACTACTCATTTTGAACTTACAATAATTCTTACTTTTCTGATTTCTAGCTTAGCCCTCCATGCATACAGAACATATTAGAAACCGCTTTTTTTCTGGATAGAATGTGTGTGTGTTGTGGAATAAGTCTACTGTGTTCTAAAGGTGGCACAATAATTGTGGTTTTGATTGTCTAAACATCACATTGTATTTGCATGTTTCTCTATAGATTTACTGTACTGGGGTTGGCTTTATAGAGTAGACTATCTTTAAAACACTCTGCATATTTTAAGCTAATCAATAAATCTAAACAACCTATCTAAACAGAAAGAGTGGAGTGAAGAACCAGTGCAACAGAATCACTAAAGTATCAATGCTAGTATAAGAGAAGCAACATGGTTAGAGCACTAGTCTGGGGACTCAGGAGACATGGGAGCTATTCCCAACTCTGCTACTGAGCTACTACTTGACCTTGGGCAAGCCACTTAACCTCTCTGGGCCTCTGTTTCTCCTCTCACCCTTTGTCTGTCTTGTCTCTTTGACTGTAAGCTCTGTGGGGCAGGGAGTGTCTCTCACTATGTGTCTGTACAGCACCTAGCACCAGGGGTCCTGATCTCGAATAATATATATTTTTAAAGCACTACTGTACACATTATAGTTCAGGGAGAGCAGTGCCAACACAAGCAGAACAGAAATACTGAGTTTTTTATACAAATCAAAGATTTATTACAGAGCCTTTTATCTGCAGGTGAAGGAGATTGCAGCAGCTCACCTCATCTCCCATCTCAGCACAGCAGCAGCTAAAAGTCAGTAAATCATTCCCCCTCTTCCCTTAGATAGGTACACAGCACACCCTTGCTTGGGCAAATCCCATTCATGAAGTTCCAGGTTCCACTCTAAGTGGAGCTTTTGCTTTAGGAACTAAAATTGATACAGGCAGTTTGGAGGCATAACAGCCTTAGGCTTGGCATGAGCACAGTACACTCACTGTTTAAAAATCAAACGCGTACAAGCTGGAGAACAGGCAGTTTTGCTGAAATGAGATCTGCGCAGCAGGGCAGGAATGGCTTTCCCATTACCCTAATAGGCTAATAAATAAACAAGTGATATTCTTGCTCGTGGCAAAACACAATGGTGATTTCTCACCGTCCCCAAGACACCTTACAACAGGAGCAGAAACACCAGGGATGCAGAATCTAACATGTATAAAAGAGTGGACTGTAAATACAGCCCTTTCCATGCTGGGACATAATTAAACTGCTGTGAATTCACAAGCACCAAGACATCTACCCCATCCGTAAGGCAATAGGGATATCTGAAGCTGTTGCTGTTTTTTTTTCACTCCTGAATTTTTTATGGACAGGTCTCTCCACGGGAATGCACAGACCATACCAATCCTTGGGAACAATGGAGTGATCTAGATTAACCAATAGCCCCCTACCCACCCACAGAGACATTTCCTCCTCCCAGCCTTGTATTTTATTCAAACTACAGCAAGTGTCGATTCCCCGAAGTACAGTGTTCTCGGTGTGCAGCACGCACGGCGGCATTCATGCACTGCTGACTTGATAATTGCATTATCTGCAGCCACTGATGAATGAACAACTGTAATGCATACATCCTGCTTTTAGCTCTCCCAGGGCTGGGAGATGAAGCCTTTCCACAGCAGATGTAGTTTACTCAGTCCAAACAAACGCAGAGCACGTATGTGTGTAACCGGGATGTTCTATTTGTGCCCACACCAAAACCAAAATTCCATTTCTGTTTAAAGCCATGATTACAAAGTCTTTCCTAAAGCCAGGTCTCTACATCTGCAATCTCCTTCACCTGCAGATAAAAGGCTCTGTAATAAATCTTTGATTTGTATAAAAATTGTGGTGCAACACAACAATGTCTAGAATACAGAGACGAGACTAATATCCTACAGCATGATGGCCTTTTACAGAACACCTAGTCCTCCTAGCTACGATGGCCTCAGTAATAAAATGGACCCCTCGGGATTCCTTAATGCGGGGTAAGGGGGGGTGGAATTACTAGCTACCACACCTGGAAAAGGTCTGGCTTGATGAAAAAGTTAAATGCATAGATGATCTTACCTTGCAAATGAATCGACAGCTTCCTTGCTCAGAGAACACTACATGCTGCAGATTTGCTGCTCTGTTTTTCTGTGGCATGAAGTCCTGACTTCACAGACACACGAGTAGCTGGCCAATGGGCTTTGTTTCCTCCCACCTCATTAGAATGGCTCTGGAATCATCCACTCCGGCAGAGCTCAGTTGGCAAGCCTCACAAATGATTCCTTCTCCCCAACGCAACAGCAAAAATGGAAAGGGTCTGTGCTTTCCACTGGAAAAAACAAGGAGGGCTGATAAGAGTGCGATCAGACTTACTCTTCATCCACCAGGCAGCCTCCGCGCTGGCTAGCCAGATGGCTAAAGCTCGGGTGAAACATCAAGGGATGTGGTATCCCCTTTCTGCACTTGTTGCAGGCTTCCGTCACTCCTAATCCCAGGCATGGTGAAATTGTCAGGAGGAAGGGTGGGAAGCCACAGTAAGGTCTTGAAGGGGCAGACAGAGTTAAAAGTATGTTGTAACTCTGAAACCAGTTAGCAAATTGTAATCGAAGGCATTTTCATATGCCCATCACTGTCTAATCTAGGGATAACGCAAACCACCGAAAAATAAGGAGACGAGATGAGGGAAATTCACTCCTTGGTTGGTAATTAATTCAATGTCTGGAGCCTGGGAAGTGGAGATCATTGAAGTGGAGGGGAGAAGATCCCTACCTAATTCACCCTACATTTCACAAGCTATTATTTATTATGTGTATTGCAGTGGTGCTGAAGAGCCACAGCCATGGACCAGGACTGTGTTGTGCTTGGCGCAGGACAAACAGAACAAAGACAGTCCCTGCCCCAAAGAGCCCCCCTGCAGAAAATACACATTTAAATCAAATCACTCAGGGTCTGATCTGCTGCCTGCATGTAGCAAAAAATCCCATTGGAACCAACAGGGATTTTCACCTACCTCAAAATAGCAGGATCTTTCATGATCTTTTCTCTTGAGCAACAGTATTGGTCCAAGTCAATGTCTTTCTTCTCCCCCTTCAGAGGTTTTAAAAATTAACTATATTAGAAGTCATAGAAAAGTAATTTCATTTTCTTAGCCTCACCCCTATCCACTTAATCAGGAATACCCCAAATTAATTCAAATGGGACTCCAAAGGGAAGTCACTGGATGAAAATATGGCAACCTGCCTGAGAAAAGAGTGACTAGCTCCTGCTACCAAAGAGAGAACACATTGTGTCTGGGATTCTCAATGGAGCATAAGGGTGGTAGGCCCCAAATCCAGTCAGAACTAGGCACTAAATTCTCAAAGGCAGGTTTGAAAATCTCAGCCTTTAATTTCAGAGAAGGACTAAAGCCCAAATTCTCAAAACTATTTAGGCACCTAAGTCCCATTGACTGCAATAGAAGCAGGAGCAGGGGAAGAGTCCTAAAAGTGGGGGTGCCACAGGCGCTGGAACTATGGCCCTGCCCCCCTCATAGCACCCCTTCTCCCCAAGCCCCCGCCCTCGCACCACACTTTCCCCCAAGGCACCGCTCCACACTGCCTTTTCCCCCCTGCTTGCTCCTCTCCACCCCCTCCCCCCGTTGCTCGCCCTTACAGCCAGTAAAAAGTGGGAGGGCATAGCCCTCTGTCCCAGCACCCCCGAGTAGAAGTTTGATGCTTAAGACCTGAGCCTAGAACCCTCCACGGACAAAAGACAGGCTGTCTGATATCCAAGTGTTTCACAGGTGGGAGACATAAGTTAGCACCAAGGACACCAGGCAGCCCTCTACTCTTCGAGATGGGACACATGGAATCCTTAAGAGCTAGACATTCTAGTGCTCTGAGCACGGGACTGCAGGGAGCCAGGAATTCCTGAGCTCTAAATCCACCTGGGACACAGCTTCCTTGGAGGGCCTTGGGTGAGTCACCTTGCCTCACCAGCTCCTTCCTCTCCCACCTGATGAGTAGAAGGGGGATAAAAACTTGTAGCATCTTTGCAAGACTTCCAAGAAAATTTAGCAGTTCAGGCACAAAATCTTTTCCTCCCCATGATGGCTAGTATAAGCATGGGTTGGGGTGGGGAGAGAATTATGATACTTTACTCAGCAGTCTCCCCAGAAAGAATCCTTAACCTGAAAAACAGCAATCTGCAAGAGTGACTTGTAGGGAGGTTGCAAGGATGAGCTAATATTTGTCAACACTTTGAAGTTAGAAAATGTTCTGTGAGTGCAAAGCATAAATCCACTAAAAGCAGACAGAGCCTTCCTTGGCTCTTATGTTTTCACCCAAAAGGTCAACATGCAGTAGAGGGCTAGGTAATCACTTTAGCCCTGATTCCTCCCTGCCCAGGACACAGAGCAAGAGACCTGTCTGCCTGTGCCTATCCCATACTGGTGCTTCTGGGAGCCAGTTCAGTGCAGAGTCCGGCTACCCTAATTTGTGCCTGGCTATCCATGCTCCTAGGCACCTTGCAACAGCCAGGAAATAGCCATGGCACAGGGCTGACCTGGTTATTCCTCCACCACTCCTGGAACAGCCCCTGCACTAAGGGTTCTCATGTTGGGGAGAGAGCCAGCAGAGCTGGCTGTGAGCTTAGCCAGACAGGCCTTCAGCAATGGGGTTGTTCTCCAGGGAGGTTCTGCAAATGCTTTGCAGCCCTTGCACCAATGTAACTGACTTGATGGGAAGCAAGGATTGGGCCCATTCTCTGCCTCAGAATGGTGAATTGCAGAGTCAGTTCTGGTGTAATTCAAGTTTATTTTTTAAACTTGAGGTCAGAGTCATTGAATCATCTCTCCCCAAGAGAGCAGGCATTATTGCAGGCCAAAATGAGGAGAACTGTGATAACATTAAAATACTTAAAAGACTAGAAACAGCACAGCAGCCAACATGCCGAGCTTTCATGAATGTTGGTGCCTACATAGGAGCTAAGTTCTTTTGAAAATCAGGCTCATAATATTTTAGTTGATACCAATAACAGTGGCTCAGCTGATTAGGAATAAGCCAATATCTCCTGTGTAAGTGAATAGGACTATGGATCTTAATGCTGGCTGCCGGTGATTCTCCTTTACCCATTTGCTAAAGTTTTGTGAATAGGGGTTTGTACTTTTTACAGCAAACACCTGCCCCCTGAAATGCCTCATTTTCCTGCTCCACTCCCAGGCCTGCTTTCCTGCTGGGGCTGCATTAACAAAGGCAAGTAATTGAATGTTACATTGCTAATTGCTGTTTTTCTAACATCTGAGATGACATTTAGCACACCACCCCACGCCACATCTTCAAAGCGTTCTTCCCCCGACAGCGGTAAATTAGCACTTCTGGGAAAGTCAGACACACAGAAAAGAGTGAATACAGACGGGTGTAACAAGAGCACTTGTTAGGCTGAGCACTTCTTAGAGGAGAGTAGGGTGAACAGATGTCCTGATTTTATAGGGACAGTCCCAATTTTGGGGGCTTTTTCTTATAAAGGCTCCTATTACCCCCCACCCCCGTCCCGATTTTTCACATTTGCTGTCTGGTCACCCTAGAGGAGAGGCCAGGTATGTCTTCGTTACCATCCAAGGTAGATCTGCATCAGTGGCAGAGTCAAGGACAGAACACAACTCTCCCCATTCCAGGCCCCCTTGCTCCAGCCACGAGACAGCTCTGCCTCTTATTCAATATAACAGTGTTTGAACTGGATGCAAATGACGTCATCCTGACACTGTGAAAGCTCCCAGACAGAACCACTGTGTCACTTTCCAAAGGCAAATCATAAAGGGCAATACAACAGACACAAGTTTACCGACGCTTTACATTATGAACGGGATTTGTGAGCACATGAACTGTTTGTTTAGCCAGAGTCAAAAGAAAAATAGAAGCATATGAAACATTACTCTAATCCAAGGAGCATTGAAAGCAGGGATCATGATGACCCTAGCTATTATGTCAGTGCATACTGTTAGGGGTCCTTAATCCCCCAGATTATTGGCATGATGGACTTGTTCTGCAGTCAGATCTGTTCCAATCTCTGTTCCGTCACATGATGCTTGAGTAAGTGGGGGCAGAAATGAGACATGCTGGTTTCTGCTGTCAGCTGAGGCATTTGGAAAACTCAATGGGCCTGATTCCCCGCTGCCCAAACTCTTGTCTCATCATGTACACCTCTATTTCCATGCAAAAGACAGTGGGCATAAATCGCCCTGGTACAGACTTCTCCTTTTACTTATGTCTCACTTGGTGCAGGGGTAACTTTTGACACAAGGCACAAAGCTGTGGAGAATGAGGGCCCAGAAGGAAGGTCAGATTCTCCCCTACCTTGCACCTCGTGTCACCATTTACAGCTCTGGTAAGTGCATGCAAAGTGAATGTTAAATGCTGCCCATCTTGTTCCCAGGAGCAAATGGCTGTACAATGCACAAGGCAGTCAAGACAAAATTATGGATAATGGTAACAAAACACCTAGCCCTTATACAGCACTTTTCATCAATAGATCTCAAAAAGCGCTTTGCAAAGGAGGGCAATATCATTATCCCCATTTTACAGATGGGAAAACTGAGGCACGGTGGGGTGTAGTGACTAGTTCAAAGTCACTAAAGAGTGGCAAAGCTGAGAATAGAATCCAAGTCTCCAGAGTCCCAGCCAGGTGTGCTATCCACAAGGCCATACTGCCTCCCCTATGCCAACTAGGCCGAAAACCAGCATGGTAGTGTTTTACATCCACTTTGCACTGAAGCAATGTCTGCACAAGCTGCAAGAGAGTGGAAAATCGGGCTTGGAAAAGGTTCAGCTATTACCATGGTCTTAAACGCCTGCTCAGGGAAGAGGTTCCGTGCCACAGATTTCAACCTGGGCCATATGAAATGCTAGCCATGGTGAGCACTGCAGACTCCTAACTGATGTGGAAGGAGTCCAGAGAGCTATGCCTTCTAGAAATCATTATAAAATAAGATTCATGCCATCCTTTATTTGACCCCCAAAACCTCAGAGTTAGTTTGTCGCAAACCATTTAATTTAAAAGCCCCTGTAGATCCCCACTGCTTTTATTCTTCATCATATAAAAGGAAAATCTGTAAAGAGGTGGAATTCTTCCTTCGATTATTTGATAGTTAATAAAAGGAGAATTCTGTCTCTTCTTCTTGTTGGAGTCTCACTGAAGAGAGGGAATAAACCCTGCCCTGCCTTTGTTGTGTCTCTGGGTCTGCTGGGTTTCTGAAGCTCAGGACAGGTTCAGAGTTCTGAATGCTGTTTTAACACTCCCACCACTGGCCATTTGGAAGCTACAGTGGAGCTAGACTAAGGTACAGTTGAGAACCAACACAGTTTTCCTTATGGAAGAGTGACCTTTTGGATCTAAAATCCCTCCCTCGCTGCTCTTCCGACCCTTCCCGCTACATGCTCCTTCACTCTCCCCTTGTCACTCAGTGGTGGGCAGGGTGGGACGGAGGAAAGAGCACAGGGCTGGCAGTCAGGAATAGAGCTGTGGGAATAACTGATTCCTCAGTTTGTTGGCAGTTGCAAAAAATTGAAGGGAGGTGGAACCAGTTCAGGTCAAACCAAACCCAAAATATTTTAGAATTTTCAGCAAATCAAAAAAGTCAGAAAATTTTCATTTCGAGTCAGACAAATCATTGGACATTTCCCTTTTTTTTCCCCTTGTTTTCATATCATAGCAATGTAGGGCTGGGAGGGAACTTCAGAAGTCATCTGCTGAGAAAGAGTTAAGTACACCTAGGCCTGGTCTACACTACGATTTTAGGTCGCATTTAGCAGCGTTACCTCGATTTAAGCCTGGACCCGTCCACACGCCAAAGCCCTTATTTCCGACTTAAAGGGCTCTTTAAATCGGTTTCTTTAAACCACCTCTGACGAGGGGATTAGCACTGAAATCGGTTTTGCCATTTCGAATTTGGGTTAGTGTGGCCGCAATTCGACGGTATTGGCCTCCGGGAACTATCCCACAGTGCACCATTGTGACTGCTCTGGACATCAATCTGAACTCGGATGCACTGGCCAGGTAGACAGGAAAAGCCCCGCGAACGTTTGAATTTCATTTCCTGTTTGCCCAGCGTGGAGAGCACAGGTGACCACGCAGAGCTCATCAGCACAGGTAACCACGATGGAGTCCCAGGATCGCAAAAGAGCTCCAGCATGGACCAAACGGGAGGTACGGGATCTGCTCGCCATATGGGGAGACGAATCCGTGCTAGCGGAACTCCGTAGCAGTAAACGAAATGCAAAAACATTTGAAAAAGTCTCAAAGGGCATGAAGGACAGAGGCCATAACAGGGATGCACAGCAGTGCCGCGTGAAAATTAAGGAGCTAAGGCAAGCCTACCACAAAACCAGAGAGGCAAACGGAAGGTCCGGGGCACAGCCGCAGACATGCCGCTTCTACGCCGAGCTGCATGCCATGCTAGGGGGTGCAGCCACCACTATCCCAACCCTGTGCTATGACTCCGTCAATGGAGACTCACGCAACACAGAAGCGGGTTCTGGGGACGAGGAAGACGATGATGATGAACAGACGGGAGATGGCTCACAGCAAGGAGGCAGAGAAACCGTTTTCCCCAACAGCCAGGATCTGTTTATCACCCTGGACCTGGAGCCAGTAAACCCCGAACCCACCGAATCCCAAAGCGTGCTCGCAGACCCCGGAGAAGGGACCTCTGGTGAGTGTACCTTTGTAAATATTACACATGGTTTAAAAGCAAGCGTGTTTAATGATTAATTTGCCCTGGCATTCACGGCCAGGACAGCTACTGGAAAAGTCTGTTAACGTGTATGGGGATGGAGCGGAAATCCTCCAGGGACATCTCCAGAAAGCTCTCCTGGATGTACTCCCAAAGCCTTTGCAAAAGGTTTCTGGGGAGGGCTGCCTTATTCCGTCCGCCATGGTAGGACACTTTACCACGCCAGGCCAGTAGCACGTAGTCTGGAATCATTGCATAGCAAAGCATGGCAGCGTATGGTCCCGGTGTTTGCTGGCATTCAGACAACATCCATTCCTTATCTCTCTGTGTTATCCTCAGGAGAGTGATATCATTCATGGTCACCTGGTTGAAATAGGGTGCTTTTATTAAGGGGACATTCAGAGTGCCCGTTCCTGCTCGGCTGAACAGAAATGTTCCCCACTGTTAGCCACGCGGTGGGGGGAGGGGTGAAGTGATCATCCCAGGGAATTGGGTGTGTGTGGGGGGGGGGGGGGGGGTTAGTTGGGTTTGTGCTGCACGTTAACCCGGCAACCGCATCCCTCCCTCCTTTTAAATTGCCATACCATTTTAAATGGCCAACCCAACGGCTGCTTGGTATGGAAAATGAGGGTGCTGCTGTTTGAAACCATTCCCACATGTTATTAAGGTTAAAGAAGCCAAAAGACTGTGGCTTACCATGGCTGCCTGCAAGCCGAATTCTGTTGCCTGGCCCTGCGTGAGTGATCTCTCACACCAAATCGGCAGACCCTCAATATAAATAGAGGCAAAATACGACCTTGTAACGAAAGCATTTGTGCTATGTAATGTGAACAGCAAGGTTTAACGGGAAAGAGTGATCCTATTGTTCTCTAAAATGTGTCTTTTTAACTACCTATCTCCCTTTTCCCCCACCAGCTGCAAATGTTTCTCCTTCGCAGAGGCTAGTGAAGATTAGAAGGAGGAAGAAGAGAACTCGGGATGAAATGTTCTCGGAGCTCCAGACGGCCTCCCACGCTGACAGGGTTCAGCAGAATGCTTGGAGGCAGACAATGTCTGACTGCAGAAAAGCACAGTTTGAACGCGAGGAGAGGTGGCGGGCTGAATCGCGTGCTGAATCGGAGAGGTTGCGTGCTGAATCGCGGGCTGAATCTGAGAGGTGGCGTCAGATTGAGAACAGAAGGCAGGAGTCCATGCTCCGACTGCTGGAGCATCAAAGTGAGATGCTCCAGCGTATGGTTGAGCTGCAAGAAAGGCAGCAGGAGCACAGACCGCCACTACAGCCCCTGTGTAACCAACAGCCCTCCTCCCCAAGTTCCATGGCGTCCTCACCCAGACGCCCAAGAACGCGGTGGGGGGGCCTCCGGCCACCCAGCCACTCCACCCCAGAGGATTGCTCAAGCAGCAGAAGGCTGGCCTTCAATAAGTTTTGAAGTTTCTAATTTTTAAAGTTTTAAAGTTTTATAGTGCACGGTGTCCTTGTCCTTCCCTCCTCCCCCACCCCACCCAGCGCTTCCCTCCTCCCCCATCCCTCCTGGGCTACCTTGGCAGTTATCCTCCTATTTGTGTGAATTAATAAAGAATGCATGAATTTGAAGTAACAATGACTTTATTGCCTCTGCAAGCGGTGATCGAAGGGGGGAGGGGAGGGTGTCTAGCTTACAGTGAAGTAGAGTGAACCGGGCGGGGGCGGGGGGGAGGTTCATCAAGGAGAAACAAACAGAACTTTCACACCGTAGCCTGGCCAGTCATGAAACTGGTTTTCAAAGCTTCTCTGATGCGCACCGCACCCTGCTGTACTCTTCTAATCGCCCTGGTGTCTGGCTGCGCGTAATTAGCGGCCAGGCGATTTGCCTCAGCCTCCCACCCCGCCATAAACGTCTCCCCCTTACTCTCACAGATATTGTGGAGCGCACAGCAAGCAGTAATAACAATGGGAATATTGTTTTCGCTGAGGTCTAACCGAGTCAGTAAACTGCGCCAGCGCGCTTTTAAACGTCCAAATGCACATTCTACCACCATTCTGCACTTGCTCAGCCTGTAGTTGAACAGGTCCTGACTACTGTCCAGGCTGCCTGTGTATGGCTTCATGAGCCATGGCATTAAGGGGTAGGCTGGGTCCCCAAGGATAACTATAGGCATTTCAACATCCCCAACGGTTATTTTCTGGTCTGGGAAGAAAGTCCCTTCCTGCAGCTTTTGAAACAGACCAGAGTTCCTGAAGACGCGAGCGTCATGTACCTTTCCTGGCCATCCCACGTTGATGTTGGTAAAACGTCCCTTGTGATCCACCAGTGCTTGCAGCAGCATTGAAAAGTACCCCTTTCGGTTTATGTACTCGCTGGCTTGGTGCTCCGGTGCCAAGATAGGGATATGGGTTCCATCTATCGCCCCACCACAGTTAGGGAATCCCATTGCAGCAAAGCCATCCACTATGACCTGCACATTTCCCAGAGTCACTACCCTTGATATCAGCAGGTCTTTGATTGCGTGGGCTACTTGAATCACAGCAGCCCCCACAGTAGATTTGCCCACTCCAAATTGATGTCCGACTGACCGGTAGCTGTCTGGCGTTGCAAGCTTCCACAGGGCTATGGCCACTCGCTTCTCAACTGTGAGGGCTGCTCTCATCTTGGTATTCTGGCGCTTCAGGGCAGGGGAAAGCAAGTCACAAAGTTCCATGAAAGTGCCCTTACGCAGGCAAAAGTTTCGCAGCCACTGGGAATCGTCCCACACCTGCAGCACTATGCGGTCCCACCAGTCTGTGCTTGTTTCCCGGGCCCAGAATCGGCGTTCCACGGCATGAACCTGCCCCATTACCACCATGATTTGCACATTGCCGGGGCCCGTACTTTGTGAGAAGTCTATGTCCATGTCTATTTCCTCATCACTGTCGTCACCGCGCTGCTGTTGCCTCCTCCTCCTCCTGGTTTTGCTTTGCTAGGTTCCGGCTCTGTATATACTCCAGGATAATGCGCATGGTGGTCATAGTGCTCATAATTGCCGCGGTGATCTGAGCGGGCTCCATGATCCCAGTGCTATGGCTTCTGGACAGAAAAAAGGCGTGAAACGATTGTCTGCTGTTGCTTTCATGGAGGGAGGGAGGGAGGGAGGGAGGGAGTGGGGGCCTGACGACATGTACCCAGAATCACCCGCGACACTGTTTTTGCCCCATCAGGCATTGGGATCTCAACCCAGAATTCCAATGGGCGGCGGACACTGCGGGAACTGTGGGATAGCTACCCACAGTGCAACGCTCCAGAAGTCGACGCTAGCCTCGGTACTGTGGACGAAGTCCGCCGACTTAATGCACTTAGAGCATTTTGTGTGGGGACACACACAATCGACTGTATAAAAACGATTTCTATAAAACCGACTTCTATAAATTCGACCTAATTTCGTAGTGTAGACATACCCCTAGACTACCCGGGCAGGTGTTTGTACAATCTAGTTTTTAAAAGTCTCCAGTGATGGGGATTTCAAGACCTCTCTTGGTAACCAGAGCTGATCTACCCTGATAGTTAGAAAGTTTTTCCTAATATCTAACCTAACTCTCTCTTGCTGCAGATTAAGCCCATTACTTCTTGTTCTACCCTCTATGGACATGGAGAACAACTGATCACCACCCTCTTTCTAACAACCTTTTATATATTTGAAGACTGCTACCATGTCCCCCCTCAGCCTGCTCTTCTCCAGACTAAACATGCCCAGTTGTTTCAACCTTCCCTCAGATGTCAGGTTTTCTAAACTTTTGATCATATTTGTTGCTCTCTTCTGGACTCTCTCCATTTTGTTCACATCCTTCCCAAGGTGTAGTGCCCCAAACCAGGCACAGGACTCCAGCTGACACCTCACCAGTGCTGAGCACAGCAGGACAATGGCCTTCCATGTCTGAGGCCTGGTCCACACTAGGGGCAGGGATCGAACTAAGATACGCGACTTCAGCTACGCGAATAGCGTAGCTGAAGTCGAAGTATCTTAGTTCGAATTTGGCGCGCTTACCTCGCGTCCGCGCGGCGCGCCATCGACGTTCGCGGCTGCTACTTCGAACTCCGGTACTCCGCTCGCTCTGCAGGAGTACCAGAGTTCGAACTAGCGCGTTCGGGGATCGATTTATCGCGTCCAGACAAGACGCGATAATTCCCTACCCGATAGTTCGATGGCTACCCGCCGATTTCGGCGGGTAGTGTAGACGTACCCTTACATACGACACTCCTGTTAACACACCCCAGAATGATATTTGGCTTTTTTGAGGCAGCATTGCACCGTTGACTCCCACTCAGTTGCGTATCAACCAGAACAAGTCTCCTAAACCAACCCACATTTGCTAAATGGTTTTGGCCAACCCAAATCTCAATTTTTAGTCAGAAAAAAGTTTCAGCTGAAAAACTTCCCCCAACTCTAGTCAGGAGACCTGGGTTCTATTGATGACTGTGCCACTGACTCAATGTGTGCCTTGGGTAAGTCACTTCACCTCTCTGTGCCTGGGGCTTTGTCTGTTTTACTAGTTGCATCAGTTTTATAGGTGTGTTTGTCAATCGATTTAGTTAAACCAGTGTAAGATGATGAAAAGACACTCTTAAATAGGTTTAAACTGAGCTACAGACTCATGATAAACTAATTTAACTAACATGATTTTAAAAGATTTTATTTAAACCAGTTCAATTTACAATGATACATAACATTGTGTCTGAGACATTATTGAAATAGCTAGCAGATGAAGTGGTGCCAAAATATGGTAAGGGAGCAATTTCCAAGGCAAAAGCCTCTAAAGTTTTCCCCAGGGTTGTGAAGATTTCTGCTCGCTTTATGCAAAGTTCTTCATAAATATAAATCTTAAAATGTCAGACTTCTTAGGTGAGTGATGGGGAGCCACCAATCTCTAGTGCATCTCTACTTCCACACCCTGTACCACAGGATTAGATGATTATCTGGTGTCAGGGTGTGTAGGTGGGAAGGGAAGATTGAAAGAGTTGCTAACATGTCTCACTGCAGCACAGCTGCTGCAGAGAAGGGAATTTTGTTTTCTATCAGCAAGAAAATGAGGTCTTCCTCTCCTTGGTGAAAGAGAGCTAAAGCAGTTAATCGTTGCAATAACCTTTAGTAGATCTCAGTTATAATGCCACTGAAAGTGGCAATTTACAGACCAGAGAGGTGTTGTTTCTTCTATCAGACTAACACACCTTTACATCCAAAACAGGGCTTAGCTCACCCTTTCTATTTCCATCATAAACTCAGCAAGCTGATCTAATTAACAAGGCAGTGTACTTAAAGGGGAAATGTGCATCTCTCTCTCACACACACAATGTGTGTCTCCGTCTCTGTCTGCGATTCTCTCTCCCCTCCCTCCATTCCTGCTGCCTTGTAGACTGTGAGAGTTAACCCTTGAGGGCTCAGCCAATTGCTAGTTCATCATTTAGCAGTAAGGCATTCCCTGGAAAATATCCCACCCTCTGACTCCTCCACCTCAACCAAGCTTCACAATCATCATCACTGTGTACCAGTATTAAACTGTTTGTTTAAAACTTATACTGTGTGTGTGTATATATATATAATATAGTCTTTTGTCTGGTGAAAAAAAATTCCCTGGAACCTAACCCCCTCATTTACATTAATTCTTATGGGGAAATTGGATTAACTTAACATTGTTTCACTTAGGGTACGTCTACACTACGGGATTAGTCCGAATTTACGGAATTCGATTTTATGAAACCGATTGTATAAATTCGAGTGTACGCGGCCACAGTAAGCGGATTAATTCGGCGGTGCGCGTCCATGCAGAAAGACTAGCGTCGAATTCCAGAGCGTTGCACTGTGGGTAGCTATCCCATAGCTATCCCAGAGTTCCCGCAGTCCCCCCCGCCCATTGGAATTCTGGGTCGAGATCCCAATGCCTGATGGGACAAAAAACATTGTCGCGGGCGGTTCTGGGAACATCCTCCCCCTCCCTACGTGAAAACAACGGAAGACAACCATTTCGCGCCTTTTTTCCTTGTTGAACTGAGCGGACGCCGTACCTCGGCAAGGATGGATCCCGCTCAGCTCAAGTTTGCAGTCATGAACATTGTAAACACCACGCGCATTATAGTGCAGTTTATGCTCAACCAGGACCAGAAAAGCCAGGCGAGGAGGAGGCGGCTACGGCAGCGCGGCGACGAGAGTGATGCGGACATGGACATGGACACAGAATTGTCTCGCGCCACGGGCCCCGGCGCTTTGGAGATCATGTTGGCAATGGGGCAGCTTCTTGCTGTGGAACGCCGATTCTGGGCCCGGGAAACAAGCACTGACTGGTGGGACCGCATAGTGCTGCAGGTGTGGGACGATTCCCAGTGGCTGCGAAACTTTCGCATGCGTAAGGGCACTTTCCTGGAACTTTGTGACTTGCTTTCCCCTGCCCTGACGCGCCAGAACACCAAGATGAGAGCAGCCCTCACAGTTGAGAAGCGAGTGGCGATAGCCCTGTGGAAGCTTGCAACACCGGACAGCTACCGGTCAGTCGGTAATCAGTTCGGAGTGGGAAAATCTACCGTGGGGGCTGCTGTCATGCAAGTAGCCAAAGCAATCGTTGAGCTGCTGCTAAAAAAGGTAGTGACGCTGGGAGATGTGCAGCTCATTGTGGATGGCTTTGCTGCAATGGGATTCCCTAACTGTGGTGGGGCGATAGATGGAACCCATATCCCGATCTTGGCACCGGAGCACCAGGGCAGCCAGTACATAAACCGCAAGGGGTACTTTTCTATGGTGCTGCAAGCAATGGTGGATCACAAGGGACGTTTCACCAACATCAACGTGGGATGGCCGGGAAGGGTTCATGACGCCCGCGTCTTCAGGAACACTAGTCTGTTTAAACGGCTGCAACAAGGGATTTACTTTCCAGACCGGAAAATTACCATTGGGGATGTTGAGATGCCCATCGTTATCCTTGGGGACCCAGCCTACCCCTTAATGCCGTGGCTCATGAAGCCATACACAGGCAGCCTGGACAGTACTCAGGAGCGGTTCAACTACAGGCTGAGCAAGTGCAGGATGGTGGTAGAGTGTGCCTTTGGACGTTTAAAAGGTCGCTGGCGCTCGTTACTGACTCGCTCGGACCTCAGCCAAACCAACATCCCCATTGCTATTGCAGCTTGCTGTGTGCTCCACAATCTCTGTGAGAGCAAGGGGGAGACCTTTATGGCGGGGTGGGAGGCTGAGGCAAACCGCCTGGCCGCTGATTACGCGCAGCCAGACACCAGGGCGATTAGAAGAGCACACCAGGAAGCGGTGCGCATCAGAGAAGCTCTGAAAACAAGTTTCAGTGCTGCCCAGGCTCCTGTGTGAAAGTTATGTTTGTTTGTCCCTGTTGAAAACCCGCCCACTTGATTCACTCATTCCCTGTAAGCAACCCACCCTTCCCCCTTCCCCCTTCGATCCCAGTTTTATTTAAAAAAAAATAAAGTCAGTGTCGTTTTCAAATTACAAATCAAGAACTTTTTATTAACGGGGGGTAATGAACATAGGGAGAGAAATAACCAGGTAGTCCGGGTGGGGTTTGGGAGGAGGGTAGGAGTGAAGGAACAGGGCAGGAACAACATTCAAAATAATGAGAGCCTTTTGCTCGGGCTCTCTAATGGGGTGGACTGGCAGGTTGCACGGAGCTTCCCCCCCCGCGTTCTTACACGTCGGGGTGAGGAGGCTACGGGACTTGGGGAGGGGGGAGGGCGGTTATAGAGGGGCTGCAGCGGCACCCGGTAATCCGGCAGCTGCCGTTCCTGGAGCTCCACCAGACGCCGGAGCATGTCTGTCTGATCACGCAGCAGCCCCAGCGTTGCATCCCGCCACTTCTCCTCTCGGGCGTCCCTCCTCTCCTCGCGTTCGTCCCTTCTCTCCTCACGTTCATCCCTTTTCTCCTCCCGTTGGTCCCTCATGTCCTCCCGCTGGTCCCTCTTCTCCTCACGGTCACTGGCCTCTTGACGGAATTTCAATACAGTCTCCTTCCAATCGTTAAAATTAGCTCTCTCATCCCGGGTCGACTGCATTATTTCCGAGAACATATCGTCTCGGGTGCGCCTCTTTCGCCTCCTTATCTGGGAGAGCCTTCGTGCTGGGGGCGGGAGGATGGAAGAATTTGCAGCTGCAGTAGGAGGGAAAAAAAGGAGAGAAGTATGTAAAAAGATACATTTTATAGAACAATGCTTATACTCTTTCACGGTGAACACTTTTCACATTACATAGCAATGTACAAGGTCGCTTTTTGCATCTTATATTGAGTGCCCGCGGCTTTGGTGTTAGAGATCACAGCAGACGCAGGGCCGGGCAACAGATTTCGGCTTGTATGCAGCCATGGTAAGCCATTGTCCTGCTGCTTCTGCATTAAATCAGCGCCCTCCTTTCCCATAGCAAGCAAAGCCCTTTACGTGCTGCGGTTTCCCTGTTACCGTGCAGCATCAGATAACATAACAACCACCCCCCACCCACCCATTCAATTCTGTGGGATGACCCCCTCCCCCCACCACGTGGCTGGTACCATGGAAGATCCATGCAGATCGCAAACTAGCCCCCCCATCCACTTCTGTGGGATGATCGCGTTACCCCTCCCCCCACCACGTGGCTGGTATCAGGGAAGACCCCTGCTAGCCAAACGCGAAAAACTCAGCGACATTATCCACCCCCTCCCCCCCGCCCGCTTGGCTAACTGCAGGGAAAGATTTCTTTTCAGCTACAGGCAAACAGCCCAGTAGGAACGGGGCCACCTCTGTCCCCCTAATTACATTCCCATATCTCAAACAGGTTACCCTGAACGATATCACTCTCCTGAGGATAACACAGCAAGATAAAGAGCGGATGTTGCTTGAATGCCAGCAAACACCGGGACCATACGCTGCCAAGCTTTGTCAAGCAATGATACCGGATTACTTGCTGCTAGCATGGCGCGGTCAAGTGTCCTACCATGGAGGACGGAATAAGGCTGCCCTGCCCAGAAACCTTCTGGAAAAGCTTTTGGAGTACCTCCAGGAGAGTTTCATGGAGATGTCCCTGGAGGATTTCAACTCCATCCCCAGACACGTTAACAGACTTTTCCAGTAGCTGTACTGGCCGCGAATGCATCCCAAGTCCCCAGGGCAAATTAATCATTAAACAAATACTTGTTTTAAACCATGTTTGATATATTTGAAAAGGTACACTCACCAGAGGTCCCTTCCAGGGGGTCTGCGATGCCGCCTTGGGAGGGTTCGGAGGGCACTTCGGTCAGGGTCAGAAACAGCTCCTGGCTGTCGGGGAGAATGGAGTGCTGTGTGCTCTCCACAAGTTCGTCCTCCTCCTCCTCCTCCTCTTCCCCGTCCGCAGATTCGTCATGCAACGATGACATTAACCCCTCCTCGGAGTCCACGCTCAGGGGTGGGGTAGTGGTGGCGGCCCCTCCGAGAATTGCATGCAGCTCATCGTAAAAGCGGCATGTCTGCGGCTCTGCCCCGGACCGTCCGTTGGCCTCCTTCGTCTTCTGATAGGCCTGTCGGAGCTCCTTCACCTTTATACGGCACTGAATGGAGTCCCGATTGTGGCCTCTCTCCATCATCCCCTTGGAGATCTTGTCAAAGATCTTTGCATTCCGTCTCTTGGAACGCAGTTCTGCGAGCACGGAATCCTCTCCCCATATAGCGATCAGATCCAGTATCTCGCGTGTGGTCCATGCTGGTGCTCGTTTGCGGTTCTCGGACTGCATGGCTACCTGTGCTGTTCAGCTCTGTGTGGTCACCTGTGCTCACCAGGCTGGGCAGACAGGAAATGAAATTCAAAAGTTCGCGGGGCTTTTCCTGTCCAACTGCCCAGAGCATCCGAGTTTAGATTGCTGTCCAGAGCGGTCACAACGGTGCACTGTGGGATACCTCCCGGAGGCCAATACCTTCGAATTCCGTCCACACTAACCCTAATTCGAACCGGCAATGTCGATTTCAGCGCTACTCCCCTCGTCGGAGAGGAGTACAGAAACCGATTTTAAGAGCACTTTAAATCGAATTAAATGGCCTCGTTGTGTGGACGGGTACAAGGTTAATTCGGTATAACGCTGCTAAATTCGAACTAAAATCGTAGTGTAGACCAGGCCTTAAAGTCGCATTTTTCAGGAACATAACTACAATGTTAAGTGAGGAGTTACTGTAATGTCTTTTTACCAGGTCTTCAAATACAATGCTGCCCATTCACATATTGTTTTCCTTTCCTAAGTGTTGAGTAGTGCTACTCAAAAAGAAACAATTATTTTTCATGGGAAATTTGCTTTTTTGACATTCCCCACAAACATTTTTCAGGTGTTTTTTTTTTTACAAGAACCCAAAACTGAATTTTTTTCAGTTTTCAAACACCATTTTTGCTTGTTGAAAAAGGTTTGATTCCTGGTAAACATTTCTAGCTTTTGATAACTAAAACTGAGCTGAAAACAAAAACAACAACAAATCAGTTTGTTTTTTTTAATGAACAATCAGAAAGTTTCAACAAAATGAACATTTTCCACAAAAATTGTTTTGTTTTGGTCAAGAGTTTTGTTTTGGTCAACAATTCTTGATGAAAAAACTTCAAACATCTATAGTGTGGAGATCTACAATTTAAATTTCACATGGAAAATTGTATTGTTAGGAAGCCATTGCTGCTCAATTTAAAATTAAATTATATAAGATTTGTCCCATCTTTGACTGGCCAAGAAGCAATTTTTCCCTGCAGGCCATGTTTAACTATATTTTTGTCTCATCAAGGTTAGGCTACTGCAACTTCATTCTACCTGGGGATCACAAATTGAATAAAAGTCAACAATGTGATGCAACTGCAGAAAAGGCTAATATCATTCTGGGGTGAATTAACAAGAGTGTCATTTGCAAGACGTGGGAAGTAATTGTCCTGCTCTACTTGGTACTGGTGAGGCCTCATCAGGACTATGGTGTCCAGTGCTGGGCACCATATTTTAAGAAAGATGTGAACAAATTGGAAAGTGTCGAGAGGAGAGCAATAAAAATGATACAAGGTTTAGAATACCTGACCTATAAGAAAAGATTGAAATACTTAGGCATGTTTAGTCTAGAGAAGAAAAGGCTGAAGGGGGACCAGAAGGGCTGTTATTAAGATGGTGATTACAGGTCTGTCGCATCTTAGGCGCATTTAACATGCACGATTTCAGCTTTACACGGTCAGCAAAAACAAAAAAAAATCCCAAAAAAAGAGAAAAATAACAATTTAAATACTGTTTCTGTAGTGCGGGCGATTCCACCCGCCATTACACTCAATGTAATTTTGACTATACGCGATTTTCGCTTTGGGCGCTGACTGCGGAACGTAACCCCAGCATAAGATGAGACAGACCTGTACCTGTTCTTCATGTCCACTGAAGGCAGCACAAGAAATAATCAGCTTAATCTGTAGCAAGGGAGATTTAAATTTGATATTAGGAAAAACTTTTGATCAGGATAGAATCAGAGGGGTAGCCGTGTTAGTCTGGATCTGTAAAAAGCAACAGAGAGTCCTGTGGCACCTTTAAGACTAAATTGGATCTAATTAACACAAGTCAGATATCAGGAATGGCAATATACAAAAACCTGTAGGAGAACACTTCAACCTCCCTGGCCACACAATAGCAGATGTCAAGGTAGCCATCTTACAGCAAAAGAACCTCAGGACCAGACTCCAAAGAGAAACTGCTGAGCTTCAGTTCATTTGCAAATTTGACACCATCAGATCAGGATTAAACAAAGACTGTGAATGGCTAGCCAACTACAAAAGCAGTTTCTCCTCACTTGGTGTTCACACCTCAACTGCTAGCAGAGGACCTCACCCTCCCTGATTGAACTAACCTCGTTATCTCCAGACTGATTCTTGCCTGCATATTTATACCTGCCTCTGGACATTTCCATTACATGCGTCTGACGAAGTGGGCATTCACCCACGAAAGCTTATGCTCCAATACATCTGTTAGTCTTAAAGGTGCCACAGGACTCTCTGTTGCTTTTTACAGATCCAGACTAACACGGCTACCCCTCTGATTCTTGACACCCTTATGTTCAGTTAACAACTTACCTGATGATCCCCAGAAAGCCAAATTATTTTTTGCAAGGAAGAGGGTAATTGAGATGAGACGCACAAACATTTTCCTCCAGTGCCGAGTGTCTACATTNACTTTGTTCTGTCTGTTACTACTTGGAATCACTTAAATCCTACTATCTGTATTTAATAAAATCACTTTCTACTTATTAATTAACTCAGAGTATGTATTAATACCTGGGGGAGCAAACAGCTGTGCATATCTCTCTATCAGTGTTATAGAGGGCGAACAATTTATGAGTTTACCCTGTATAAGCTTTATACAGGGTAAAACGGATTTATTTGGGTTTAGACCCCATTGGGAATTGGGCATCTGAGTGCTAAGGGCAAGCAGACTTATGTGAGCTGTTCTCAGGTAAACCTGCAGCTTTGGGACAGGTGATTCAGATCCTGAGTCTGTGCTGGAGCAGACGGGCGTGTCTGGCTTCACCAAGACAGGGAGCTGAAACCACTGAGCTGGCAGGGAGAACAGGAACAGGGGTAGCCTTTGCACATCAGCTGGCAGCTCCCAAGTGGGTTTCTGTGATCCAACCCGTCACATCACCCACGAAAGCTTATGCTCCAATACATCTGTTAGTCTTAAAGGTGCCACAGGACTCTCTGTTGCTTTGATCAGGATAGTTAAGCACTGGAACAGGCTTCCAAGGGAGACTGTAGAATCCCAATCATTGGCTGTTTTTAAGAACAGGTACAAATACCTGGTCTAGGTTTTGTTGGTCCTGCCTCAGCACGGGGCAATAGGCTAGGTGACCTCACAATGGCCCTTCCAGCCCTATATTTATAAGATTCCATGACTTGGACAAAGTCACAGAGCCAGCAGTAGAACTCAGGTCTTAGAGTCCATTACCCTGTCTCATAGACCACATTGCTTTTTTGATGCCAGAGCCAAACTGTCCAGAGAAACATTTCCCATGTAATTTCCCCTACAAGCTATCAAGTGACAATAAGCTCAACCAAAGAAACACAACACTTGAAGCAATACATCATCAGAACTAGAGCTGGGTGCATTCCTAGGAGCAACTAACCAATTCAAAAAATTTCACCTTTTTATTTTCTGTTGGTAAATTAATTGTGAAGAGATCAGAATTCTCTAAATTGCATTTACTGCTCATAATTAATCAATAAGTCATTTCAGCAACCTATGCTTGCTCTGAAGCTTGTTCAGGGCAAATTAAAGTGCTTTTAGCTAGGTTTGACTGTGCTCATTGGTCCTATGGGTATTGTTCTGTTCCCTGGTTAGATGTACATTACTCTTAGAATAAGGTGTCCCGTACAAATACTTACAATTTATTAATCTGAAATTTGCTTTCTATAAATATTTTCCAATGATTGCTTACAAATTCTGTTCCAATTAACACTCCTGACAATAAACCTATTTGCTAGTATATTCATGAACAGACAACAAAAAAAGGCAGGAACAAAGTGCATTTAGGGTTTTCATCTAAGCAAATCTGCACACATTTTTTCTTTATTTATATTTGTTCATCTCTAATCAGAACTCATTGGTTTGATCATACCTTGAGGAGAGGACATCTGTAACCAAGCAACTACTAAGAGCTAGTGACTTATGCCGACACAATTTTTCATAGGGTAGCACATACACCACACTCCCTGTCAAGAAACTTCCACGTATCACCCTCTGAGACTGGGTCAATCAGTAGAGAGAGCTGTCCCATCTGTCAGCATGGGGCAGCAAAATGCTTTTGTCATATTGAAACTAGGGATGGACAAATTGCTTTGGATAAATTATCCAACCTCTTTCTACAGCATAAATCTTTGCTCAAAATAAAACTGAATAAGGTCAATTGGCTTATTTCTTTTAGGGATTTTTCACTTCCCACTCCCCTATATTTTTGTATTCCAGGTGTTAACCTAAAAACAAGGATTCAGAAATAACTCTGAGAAAGGCTCTTCTTGAAGTGTTTCTGGCCAGGCTGGAGCCAAGAATTATCAGAAATTAAACTTGCATAAAAGCCAAAACTTGCAATATTTTAGACCAAAGCCACGCATCAAATCTATGAACTTTGAATCTCACCCCACCTCACAACATGAAACCAGCCAGCTTGATTTTTCAGTATTTTCACTTGTCAGATGGAAGTCTTAAAAGCAATTTGGGGTAGCAGCAAAGTGGTTATTCTCTGCTAGGAATTAATTGGTTTTCTTCTGCCTGCATTTCCATCCATTAGAAAGGATTCTTGATCCACCCACAACAAGCCCAAAGCATTTGCAGTGTAAAGGAACAGAGACAGGAATTCTAATAGGACTGGAAAGCCAGAAATAAAACTAAGGGCTGAAAGAGTATCAACTGTGGAATAGGTGTGGTTTCCTTCATCTGTTCTAAGCTAATGAGCAATGTTGGACCTACATTTTGCAACTATCTTGCACAATAAGTCACAATAAACAATAGGAAGGTTTTACAATGTATCTTTTTAAACAATTATTAATAACAATAAAATAATATTATTTCACATTTCCATTGAGCCTTCCATCAGTGGATCACCAGAGATTTTGCAAACATTAATGAATGGAGTCTCGCAACCCACCTATTAAGTAGGTAAATTTTATTATTCCCATTTCAAAGGTGAGACACTGAGACACAGAGATTTAGACCAAACTTTTCCAAGACTAGCCACTGATTTTGGAGTCTTTAGTTTTTGAGTGCTCAGTGAGAAACAGCATGAAGGGGCCTGATTTTCATAAGTGCTGCACACCTGCAGTTCTCACTGAAGAATAAAATGATGGGAGATCTTGGCATCATTGTGTATAGTTCTCTGAAAATATCCACGCAGTGTGCAGCAGCAGTCAAAAAAGTGAACAGAATGTTGGGAATCATTAAGAAAGGGATAGATAATAAGACAGAAAATATCATATTGCCTCTATAGAAATATATGGTACATCCATATCTTGAATACTGCGTGCA
Organism: Platysternon megacephalum; assembly: GCA_003942145.1. Classification (NCBI taxonomy): domain Eukaryota; kingdom Metazoa; phylum Chordata; order Testudines; family Platysternidae; genus Platysternon; species Platysternon megacephalum. The sequence goes on along the minus strand of QXTE01000148.1, from coordinate 2,092,571 downwards.
GATGTGGTCATCCCATCTCAAAAAAGATATATTGGAATTGGAAAAGGTTCAGAAAAGGGCAATAAAAATGATTAGGGGTATGGAACAGCTTCCGTATGAGGAGAGATTAATAAGATTGGGACTTTTCAGCTTGGAAAAGAGATGAATAAGGGGGGATATTATAGAGGGCTATAAAATCATGACTGGTGTGGAGAAAGTAAATAAGGAAGTGTTATTTACTCCTTCTCATAACACAAGAACTAGGGGTCACCAACTGAAATTAATAGGCAGCAGATTTAAAACAAATAAAAGGAAGTATTTCTTCACACAACACAGTCACCCTGTGGAACTCTTCACCAGAGGATGTTGTGAAGGCCAAGACTATAACAGGGTACAAAAAAGAAATATATAAGTTCATGGAGGATAGGTCCAGCAATGGCTATTAATCAGGATGGGCAGGGATGGTGTCCTTAGCCTCAGTTTGCCAGAAGCTAGGAATGGGCGACGGAGGATGGATTGCTTAATGATTACCTGTTCTGTTCATTCCCTCTGGGGCACTTGGCAATGGCCCCTGTCAGAAGACAGGATACTGGGCTAGATGGACCTTTTCGCTCTGAACCAGTATGGCCATTCTTATGTTCTTACAAGACTCCTGGCTCAGAGAGAGTTCAAACTGGAAACTTGTCTTTGTTGGTGCTGTCTCACCCCTTTTCTCTCTCATTCTGGGTATGGCTACACTGCAATTAGACACCTGCAGCTGGCCCAGGCTGAGAGGCTGTTCAATTGAATCATAGAATGCCAGGGTTGGAAGGGTCCTCAGGAGGTCATCTAGTCCAACCCCCTACCCAAAGCAGAAACAGCAGCTACTAGGAGTAGAGTTTGAACCCACGCAGACATGCATCCATTGGCTCTTAAATACAACACCTTAACTACTTGGCCATCCTAGTACAGGTGTGGCTATTTGGGTTTGGGCTGAAGCCCAGGCTTTAAGACCCTTCAAGGTGGGAGGGCCCCAGAACTCAGGCTGCAGCCTGAGCCCAAATATCTACACCACAATTAAATGGCCCCTGAGCCCAAGCCTGAGTCAGTTGGCATGGGCCACCCATGGGTTTTTAACTGCCGTGTAGACATACCCTCTAATTCTCCAAAAGCAGCCTGCATGCTAAAAATCAGGGACAAAATTCACTACTGACATAAGCAGCCACCACTTCACTAAAGTCAATGAAATGCCATCTGCAAACACGAGCGTTGAATTTGTCTCCTGGATGCTAGACATAAGATAGCCCCTGTATGCTACCAGAGAAATTCTCCAAGCATTCCAAATCTGCAAGGCTTTCTGGAATTTGTTAGTGACTGGAGCTGCACATTTCCATGTTTCTCTACATCTAAGTGAGGTTTGAAATAGATGAGTGAGATTTATAGATATGGATCTGGACCTTCCCAAACCTTTGAGGTGCTCACACACTGGCTTGTAATTGTGCATCTGAGGCCTTTCCTTGGCTTGAAACAAACATGTAAAGTGGAGGAACTCTGGAAGAGGCAATCTGAATCATTGAGTATTCAGTGCTACAGTTCACTGATTAACCCTCTCCACCCCAGGGCCGGTGCAACCATTAGGCGAACTAGGCGGTTGCCTAGGGTGCCGAGTGGTTAGGGGGCGCCCTGGATTTTTCCTCCCTCCCCTCCTTCCCCTTACACAGAGTGCGACGCGGCTGATTGGGCGCCTGGGCTGATTGAGCCGCTCCCATTGGCCTCCAGCAGGCAGAATCCCTCTCCCACTCCCCCCTCCCCTTGCCTCAGCCTTGCGTTGCCAACATGCTGCGGGGGAGGGGCTGTGGGCTCCCCAGCCGGTTTGTTTTGTGCTACACGTGGAGCCAGCGGCTGGAGCGGCCTGGTGGTAAGGAGGGTCCGGGGGGCTGTCATGGGGCGGGGGAGGGGTGGGAGTTCTGGGGGGGGCTGTCAGGGGGCGGGGGGAGGGTTGGATGAGCTGGGAGTTCTGGGGGGGGCAGCCAGGGGACAGGTAAGGGGTAGAGTCCTAGGGGGGCAGTTAGGGTGGGGGGGTCTCAGGAGGGGTCAGTCAGGGGACAAGGAGCCCCCTCCTGAGAGCAGTACCCTGGCTTGGCTGGGAGGAGCCACCTTCCGGAGGCACCGGAGAGCCAGAGCGTCGGCTTGTGGGGGTGGTGAGCCCCAGCTATGGAGGAGTCGGTGTGGTACAGGGGGGCAGCAGCCCTGCAAAGGCAGTGGCACGGCTAGCGGGGAGCAGCCGCGCCCCCTGCCCCTCCTGCCCAGGCTGAGGCCTGGCGCCCCCCCCCCCCCCGGGGGCTCCTGCAGGCTGCAGCAGATGCATGCGCCCCCCAGCTCCCGTGCGCCCCCCGGCTTCTCCCTCACCACGCTCCGGCTCTGCGGCTCCTGGGCATGTGGGCCAGCGGGGCGCGGGGCCCTGAGCCTGCTCCGGGAGGGGCAGCAGCGGTGGTGGCTCACGCTCCCGGGAGCTGCAGAGCCTGAGCGCGGCGAGGGGGCAGCCGGGGGGCGCATGGGGAGCCGGCGCCTGCATGCATCCGCTGCAGCTTGCAGGAGCCCCTGGGGGGGGAGCGCCAGGCAGGAGGGGCAAGGGGCGCAGCTGCTCCCCGCTAGCCGTGCCGCCGCCTTTGCAGGGCTGCTGTCCCCCTGCACCACCCCGGCTCCTCCATGGCTGGGGCTTGCCGCCACAAGCAGGACACTCTGGCTCTCCGGTGCCTCCGGAAGGCAGCTCCTCCCTGCCGAGCTGCTGCAGCGGCCCAAGCCTGGCAAACCCAGTGAGTGGACTCGGTGCGGGGGCCGCCGGGATGGGGTGAGCTCGCGGGGGGGTTGTGCACCCTCCAGGGGAGTTCAGGGGGCAGGGAGGGGGGAACCTGGTCTGGGGAGCAGCCCCTGGGCATGGCTGCCCCCTGGGGTTTATAAAGGCTCGTTGGGATTTGCCCCTCAATGAACCGATGTGCGGGGGGGGCAAGGTGGAAGTTTCGCCTAGGGCGCAAAATATCCTTGCACCGGCCCTGCTCCACCCAGGGAGTGTCAGTGTTTTACATCCTACATGCACAGGATAAAAAAAGCCACAACCCTGTGACATGATTATAAGCAACACCAAATCACCTCATATTGAAATATTTCTCATATCTAATTTGGGGTTTCTGACTGACCAAGGAAACAGTCATATATGAACCTCTCCCCTATTTGGGGCTGAAGTCTGCACCATATGATTATGTAGCACCTTTCATCCAGAGATTTCAAAGTACTCTACAAAAGAAAGTAAGCAGTATTATCCCCATTTTAACAGATGGGGAAACCGAGGCACAGAGAAATGATGCAATTTGGTAACAATCACATAGCAGATCAGTGGCAGAACAGGGAACAAAACCCAAGTCTCCCAAATCTCAGTCTACTGTTCTAGCCACTGGACCACAGAACCTTGCAACCTTCCAAGCCTCTGAGTCATTAAAATTTGTGCATTCATTGTACAATACAGTCTTGCTTATCTCAACTACCATTAGTTGAGATCTGTCCTGAGTTCTATGAATTACACTGAACATTCCCTTGATTATCTCAACTGTCCATCAGGGCAGGTGGGTTCTCTCAGGCATTTCCACTAGTTTCCAACCAGGTGCTTTCTTCTATTTGATGAGATACAGAGGTGTCCACCTCTGGGTCATTGCTTTGAAGCCAAATACGATTCGTAGTGACAGGCGCTGTTACTAGCATGGCATTTCATTGGTCTGGGTGAAATGTGGTGATTATTCTTAGTCCATATTCTAGCATGCTGAATAAAAGTCAGAAGCAGACACAATTCCTAGTTGGCACCTTCCTTGGCTGACTCCGATTGACTGGGGGCTTAATGCCGATGATTCATCACAGGCACAAAGCTCATCTGATTGCAAATTTACTAGGGGGCGGGGGACAGATTTTTGCCCCCAGCATATACTTTGAATAACCATAGTAATTATAGGAGGGGAACAGGGGACATCTCCCTCACCCAGTGTTCAGCTTGGGGTGGTGGCAGCCATCTCCCCCCACCCTAACTTTTGCAGGGACTGAGAGGAGGCAGCAGAGGGAGGGGAAGAGGAGAGTCAGGGGCTGGTTGGGCAGTAGCTCAACTGGGTCTCTCCCCGCCTCCTCTTGCCAGCTGTCCATCAGCTGATTGATCCAGCTGCAGTTGGGCTCCCCTGCCTTTCCCCGTGTCCTCATGCTGGGCAGGAAGGAGGCTGCATCGCTGGCTCCCACTTGCAGCCAGCTCATCGTCTTGCCTTGTGAAGAAACAGTTGTGAGGGGACAGATCCCAGGAAAGGGGGCTGTCACAAGTGGAGGGCAGGGGACAAATACAGTGGGGGGGCCTTGTAATAAGAGGAGAGGCGGAGCAGAAGTGAAAGTAAGTGCTGGGCATCTTTGTTTACAGAAAGAAGATGGGGAGAACTCCGCTTGTGGTGGGGTTGTTGTGAGCAGGAGGGCGTGGTCCTGAAGAGGAATGTCTGTGCCTCCCAGCAACTTCTTGGACAAAGTTACCTCTCTGCCACAAAGCCCCAGGTTGATCTGTCTTCTTCTGAAGCAATGACCAGGGACAGTGTTTAAAGTGATTGCACACAGGTGATCCTATTTCCTGCAGTTTCAATGGGCAAGCATAGGTGGCCACTGATGCCCACAACCATCATCTTTTCCTGCAGCTTCCCTCCTAGAGGGGGTCCCTCCAGGCCAGGGTTGAGATGTGTTAGCGGGCAGCATGCAGAAAGCCTGTCTTGTCACTGTCCATCATGTATCAGTTCAGAGTGGTGGGAGGAGGGAATTCACTCTCAACAGCTGCCACCTTTCACCAGCAACCATCTCGTTGTTTGGAAAAGGGGATGGATGCTATTACAAAGCTGCAGTCTAACACAATCCATGCTATCCCAGCACTGAGAGCCCAGTACACCTGTGCATTTCAGCTGGTTTTTGCCACCTGATGCAAAGCATCTGTGAACCCAACCTAAGTTACGCATGGGGCTACTCTAAAGTACATTGGATGGCCATGGCCCCCAGGGGCAGTGTAGCTGCTAAGAATAGCCAGAGTTCAATGGCATTCTGGGCATGCCCCCATCACTGGGGTCTGCAGAGGGAGTGGGATAGGAATACAGAAATTGCCAAACTGAATCAAACGTATGGTCCATCTAGTTTAGTGTCCTGTCTCTGATCAGTATTAGATATTTCAGGGGAAAGTACAGAAGACCTCACAGTAGACAGATGTGGAATAATCTACTCCCCATGAAGGTCTCATCCTAATCCCTCATAGTTAGATTGTTTTAGCCATGAATCATGAAGTTTTGTATTCCTTTCAATACTACTTTTTTAGCATTAACTATAACAAACCTGGACATTTTTGTTATCTATATAAGAATCATTCCACTTTAGAGCTTGCTAAAATCTTGGCCTCAGCAACATCCTGTGGCAATGAGTTCCCCTGTGTAATCACGTACTGTGTGAAAAACTACTTCCTTCTATCACTACACCAGCTTTGTGCCAGCTAGGGACTCCTTATGCCAGCGGAAGCCCCAATGAGGCGAGGGACCAACTACTTAGTAATTATACACACACTGGAATATGGAAATATATTTACATAATTTATTTTGTTTAAAAAACAATGGGCCAGACTCCAGCCTGGTGACATGCCACCTAAACTGATAGAGTTAATCCCAGGATGCATTTTAATACACATCCCAAGAGCGATGTGACCACCTGCACCTTGAAAATAAGTCAGCAGTTAAGTAGAACCTATGCAAAACCAAGGCGTGTAAAAAAGGGATCTGTTCTCTCTCTCTCTCTCTCTCTCTCGCTCATATTGTAAAAAGCTGTTCCACATTAGATTAACTGGCCCCTTTGACTTCTCAGCTTTCAGAGGCTCTGTCTGTGTGTGGTCCATTCATCCTGTGAAGTACGACCAGCAATTCACGTGTGTCTGCCACATTGGCTTGCCAGCCATGAGCAGCCCATAGCATGTGCTGCCAAATGAATCACACATGGATGTGATTTATGGGGAAAGGCAGCCTGGTAACATGACCTCCCAGAGTCATGAAGGGACCTGTGAAAGGGGGCCCAGACTGGACCAGAACAAAGCATCGCTCTGCCATTTGATGACTCAGTAAGATTTGGCATGGAAACCATAGAAAGGAAGAGGTAGTACCTACTACAAGGGGCAAGAGAGACACTGGGATGAGCTCACTATTCACTGGATTTAGTACACAATAAAAACTTTATTTTATTTATTACCCAATAAAAACTTTATCTGTCTGTTTACACAGGAAAATTAGTCCAGAATAAAGTAGGGTGTGAATTTAAAATGGATTAGCTATTCCCAATTAACTCCATGTGTGGACACTCTTATTCCAGAATGAGTGCCTTATTCCAAATTAGCTTCCCAAATGGATTAAGCTAATTCTAACTAAGGCACTCTTGTTGCAAAATAAGAGCATTCACACATGGAGTTAATTGGGACTAGCTAATGAGGAATAGCAATTCTGATCAGACTCCCTGTGTAGACAAGCCCTTAAGAGCAACAGATCTATGGTGATTTCCATAGGAGAACTAGCTCCCTTTGCAGTTCCTTTGCTGGCAGCAGGGGCTGTTATGCTCTGTCAGACAGGGAATCTCAAGCAACGGTTAATAATGGGGGTGGGGAAGGGAATACATCCCTGCTGTGCACATACGGAAGTCAGTGGTGTTACTCCAGGGATTGATCTGTCCCTTGTATCCCTGTAGCTGTATTTCACATTCTGCAGTCAGCCGTTTCCCCCAGATCATGTTCTGTACACCCATCTACAACAGAACCTCGATTTGATGAGCACCAGTCTTACAAACAGCCAGTTATAGGAACCATGTTTTCCCAACAGGGGAGTGGAGGGGGGATAATCACATAATAAAAGTGATGTTGACAAATAACAAGCTGACAACCCTTGAATACACTGGAAATCGCTTTGCAGTGGTTCGAAGGACAAGAAGAAAGGAATGCAAGGCACCAGACTGCTACTTGTGCACAGTATCTACTGTAATTGTGAGATGTTAAGTTTTATGAACTTTCCTATTTTATGAACTCCTCAATCCCCAGTTAATTAAAAAAATCGGGGGTTCTATTGTATATAGATACACACACAAACGCAATATACACCATGAGTGTCAGGGCCTACATATCGGCCCCAATAATCACTATGGCTGCACAGCCACAAAGCTCGACTTTGTATCTTGTTACCTGTCAACTCTGTGTTCTTGGGGAACCAGGGCAAAGTATCCAGCCTGTCTGACTCACGAAGGATCCCCCCACCCCCAACCCAGCCTCTGCTTGAACCAAAACCGATCAGAAGAAAGACTTACGAAAAGCAATGAAAAGGCAGTGGGAGACACACCTAAACCCCTCTGGACAAGGGTGACAGGATTAAGGAAACTCCCCTAACCTCATTTGCATCGGAGATGGGTCAGGGAAGCTTCTCCATTAGCATACAGAATGGAGATCAGAGATTACAAGTCAAGAACCACACAGAACTCTGGGACCAAAAAAGCAGGGAAGCACTGCATGATGAGGAATCTCTGCTCCAGATGCTAATAAACCCATGCCTGCACACACCCAGTTCAGTAGTTAACAGACCAGTTCTAGTAATAAATCCTTTATTGGTATCCAAAATACTGAAGCTGCCTACTTGCCTTGTGAGCGCCCTCAAAGGAACACCGCCCATAGCCAGGAATGATCAGTTCCTATTGTCTAGCCTGACCAAAACAACTTTGGTATATTCCCTCGAGCCATCAGTTTACCCATAAACAAATCTAATGTTCTCCCTTGAACCATTGTTGTTGCCCTACAAAAAAATTCTACCCGCTCTCAAGTAAGTGTTTTGGTGCCTGGATCCAAAATCTACATCAGTTCCAGGGGGACTTCATCTATCTTCATCTTCATCTTCATCTTCTTAGGGGGGAGGGATAGCTCAGTGGTTTGAGCATTGGCCTGCTAAGCCCAGGGTTGTGAGTTCAATCCTTGAGGGGGCCACTTAGGGATCTGGAGCAAAATCAGTACTTGGTCCTGCTAGTGAAGGCAGGGGGCTGGACTCAATGACCTTTCAGGTCCCTTCCAGTTCTATGAGATAGGTATATCTCCATATATTAAATATTTTCTCCTGACTGATCGTGCTGGGGGCTCTCCCTGTCTCCAGCACTCAGGACCCTCAACTACCACCACCACCTGGGAACCCTGACCGGTTCAAACTTCACAGAGTGGTGAGAACCCAACTGTCTCTCTCTCTCTCTCTGGTTTTTTTTTTTTCTTTTCTTTTTTTTCTACTCTAGGTATAGCTTTCTAACCCTGACTTGTGTGATCAGTTAGTTTTCTAAACCTGACTTTTGTAATCAAATTTAAGTTAGATTTAATATTGTAACTGTTTTGTTTGTTTGGCTCTCCTTGTATGATTATTACCTGGCAATAAATAACTTTTATGGTTAAGCTGATTGCTTCCCTCCCTCTCTCTCTCTCTCTTTTGTGTTTTTGGATTCCCCATTTGCTCTGCAGCAACGCTACTCTTACCTAAGCTAAAGATCCCTGCAGCACCCAAAAATCCTGTGGGGTTTGCTCATCAAGTGGGTTACTACCAGAACAATTGTAACGTGAAAGTGGGGATAGAGACATGCTGAACCTGGGGCATAGGAGGGTGGCAGCTTGGAAGTGCTGCTTGACCCAGCCTGCTGAGTCCAGGGACATATAAGGGGTCAGCTTGGGAGTGCTGATTGACCCGGTCTGCTCTGAGGTGCTCTGTTAATGTGTGTGTCCGTCTGATTGTGGGGCTGGAGGAACCCAGTCCTGGGGAACCTAGGTCCTGCAGGATAGCTCCATTGGGAGGGAACTTGCAGAAGGGAGAAGTAGAGCTCTGTATGAAAACACAAGTGACACAAGCAGTACATTGATAGAATTACAGCCCCCCCCCCCCCGCCCAGAAGTGTAACCCTAATAAATGAGCATACCCCAAACTGGTAACAATCTATCTGGTAACAATCTTCCCGATCCTGGGTTGGCTGGGCAGGCACTGAGCCCGTCACCAGCATAAGTTAGAGCAGCCTGATGTTTCACCAGCTGCCAATAGCCCCAAGAAGCAAATACAGCAGGGTGTAGGGGGCTATCTTGGCCACATCCCCTTTTCCTCCTGCCACGGTCGTGGGCCATTGTAGGAACTGCTATCCCAGCTCTGTGTCACTACAGAATCACCCTGCACCAGGATGATCTTTCCATGCCTGGCTCAGCCAGCTTCAGACCCAGAACCTGCCATCAGTGCAGAACTGAGCAGCCACCCCTAGCCTACAATCTTCCCATGTTGCAGACATGGTTCTCAGCTAGAACACACAATCCAAATACTCTATCAACTGCCTTTAATAGCAGTGACTGTGAGCTACTGCTGACATGTCTATGGACCCCCTCAGGAACAGGAGCTGTTCTTGAGTGCCTTCATTCTTTTCTGTCCAGAAGGACCCAGAGTGAAATATTGGGTAATTTCTTATTTTCCACAAGGACTCTGTCATGTGCAGGTCCACAAGGTACTCTCCAGTCACCCCTCCTGTTCAACACATAGGGCACTGTCATGATAAATGGAATCACAGTCCTCCATCAGAAGATCTTTATTAAGGAACACAGCTACAACGGACAATCAAACAAGCTTCCTCGCAGCTTAATGTGACCCAAGAGCCCCTTAATGCCAACTGGTAAGGGGGTTACGATTGTGATGTGTTTCCCCCAGGGTGCCACCTGGAACTGGGGTGCCACTGAGACCCCTGACCCACCAGCCTGAGCTCCCTCTCACACTGTACTGCTGTGACAAGCTGCAAAGCCGTCTAGCCTGCACTTTCACCAGCATTCACACAGGTAGGGAAACATCCAGCTGCAGTTACACGCCGGCTGTCTAACCAGCAGCTTCCCAGCGTGGGACCCCAGAGCAGTCCTGTCTTTCCCTGGTCAAATCTGGCCAATATATGGGTTTAATACCCGGTCCGCCTCTCCCTCAATGTGAAGAGAACAATGCACACTTGTGGTGACAAAGCAAGATTTTCCTCAAGCACTCCAGTCAAAGCTCACTGGTTTAGATTAAAACGAAAACAAGTTTATTAACTACAAAAGATAGATTTTAAGTGATTATATGTAATAGCGAACAGATCAAAGTAGATTACCTAACAAATAAACAAAAAAACGCAAACTAAGCTTAATATACTAAATAGTTTGGATATGAATTAGCAGATTCTTAAGGCACACGCTGCATTAGCTTTACAGCTTGGGTTTCTCAGGTCTTCATTCACAGGCTAGAAATCCCTTTAGCTTGGGTCCAGCACTTCCTCCAGTTCAGTCTTTGTTCCTCAGGTGTTCTTCTTGTATGGGGAGTGAAGAACCCCTGATGATGTCACTTAATGCCTTATATAGCTTTTGCATATGGCGGGAACCCTTTGCTCCAAAGCTTGGTTCCCAGACCAGTCTGTGGAAAAATATTGACATCCCAAGATGGAGTCCAGCATCATGTGGTCTGGTCACATGTCTTTGCACAGTCATAGCAGCCATCACTCACAGGCTGTCTGTAGCCTTCTCAGGAAGGCTCACCAGGTGAGAGATAAGCTTCTCCTAAGGCCTATTGTTCTTTCTAATGGCCCACTACCCTGAATAGTCCCTTTACAACCAGCTATTGAAACTGAAAGCATCTTGTCTAGTGGGCGTTACCCAGGTGTAACTACATTTGAAGTACAGATACATATTCAGTATTTATAACTTCAGATACAAAAATGACATGTGCATACAAATAGGATAATCATATTCAGCAAATCATAACCTTTTCAATGACATTTCACATGACCCATCTTGCATAAAATGCATCATAATTATGCCACAATCATATCATAATATCACAGGGGTAGCCGTGTTAGTCTGTATCCACAAAAACAACGAGGAGTCCGGTGGCACCTTAAAGACTAACAGGTTTATTTGAGCATAAGCTTTCGTTGGTTAAAAAAACCACTTCTTCAGATGCATGGAGTGAAAATTACAGATACAGGCATAGATATATTGGCACATGAAGAGAAGGGAATTACCTTACAAGTGGAGAACCAGTGTTGACAAGGCCAATTCAGTCAGGGTGGATGTGGTCCACTCCCAATAACTGATGAGGAGGTGTCAATACCAAGAGAGGAAAAATTGCTTTTGTAGTGAGCCAGCCACTCCCAGTCCCTATTCAAGCCCAAATTAATGATGTTAAGTTTGCAAATGACTTGTAGCTCTGCACTTTCCCTATGAAGTCTGTTTTTGAAGATTTTTGTTGAAGGATGGCTACTTTTAAATCTGTTATTGAATGTCCAGGGAGATTGAAGTGTTCTCCTACTGGCTTTTGTATGTTACCATTCCTGATGTCTAATTTGTGTCCATTTATTCTTTTACGTAGAGACTGTCCGGTTTGGCCAATGTACATGGCAGAGGGGCATTGCTGGCACATGATGGCATATATCATATTAGTAAATGTGCAGGTGAATGAGTCCCTGATGGTGTGGCTCATGTGGTTAGGTCCTCTGATGGTGTCACTAGAGTAGATATGGGGACAGAGTTGGCAACAGGGTTTGTTACAGGGATTGGTTCCTGGGTTAGTGTTTCTATGGTGTGGTGTGTAGTTGCTGGTGAGTATGTGCTTCAGGTTTGGGGGCTGTCTGTAAGTGAGGATTGGCCTGCCTCCCAAGGTCTGTGAGAGTGAAGGAGCATTTTCCAGGGTAGGTTGTAGATTGTTGATGATGTGCTGGAGAGGTTTTAGCTGGGGGGCTGTACGTGATGGCCAGTGGTGTTCTGTTATTTTCCTTGTTGGGCCTGTCCTGTAGTAGGTGGCTTCTGGGTACCCATCTCGCTCTCTCAATCTGTTTCTTCACTTCCCCAGGTGGGTATTGTAGTTTTAAGAACACTTGATAGAGATCCTGTAGGTGCTTGTCTCTGTCTGAGGAATTGGAGCAAATGCGGTTATATTTTAGGGCTTGGCTGTAGACAATGGATTGTGTGATAATAATATCACTGTGAAGAATATGGGGTGCAGTGTCACAACGAGAATATCCTTATTCTGGTATGTACATTCTAGTTCACCTAAAAAATGTCATGATAGGTTTTAAATGAAGGCCAGTGACATACTAGTCATCAGTATCAATGTGAAAGGTATGTACAGATATTATATAAGGAGTTATGTTTATATACTGAAAATATGGTTTTAAAATTTGTATTATGGCAAAAATGAAAAACAGGTTTTCCTCCAGACAGGAGGTCAGAAATGGGTCTCTCTCTGTCAGGATGTAAATTAAGCATTGTAAGCTAACATACTGGATGCCCATTTACATACAAAGTCAGCAAAGGGATGTGAAGTCAACAGGGAAGGAGCACACAAGAAAAACAAACCATGGGTGGTTATACTGGCTGCGTGCAAAAACAATAAGCTTGGGACGGTGTATCTATGGGGCAAAGAAGACACCATGATCCTGCTTCTAGGAAGTAAACGGGCAGTGCATTTACATTCGTGAAAACAGGACTCAGCCAACTTTGGTTGAAAAACTGCAGAAGACAGTGAGTGAAACAGGCCTTCTTTAGACTGGTGGTGAACCAGTTTAGTTGAGTCTCTAGAAAGCATGTTATGGTTTTGTTTGATATGTAACCATTTCTTTCCAATATTCTTACTCACTAAATCTTGGTCTTTGATGATAACCTTATTCCTGTTTTCATTTTAAATGTATCTAAATGTTGTGATGTTCAGCAAAGTGCTGATCCTGAGTTGAATCCTACAAGCTGGTGTGAACACTGTTCCTCTGAGGACAGAAGACCTGTTGTTTCTGTGAGTGTTCAGTGGATAAGGGGAGTGGACACTTCAGGGGAACACTTCAAAGGGGTTCTGGTACGCCTATTGTTAACCTACAAGGCACAGTAAGGGCTGGTATAGCCCAGAACAGAGTGTTTGAGTGGCTGACTGGCTGGTGGTGTCAGGGAGCAGATGCCCAGCCAAGCATAAGCAAGACTCCCCTTTGGTGGTAGCAAGGGAGTAACAAGATCATAGAATCATAGAATATCAGGGTTGGAAGGGACCTCACAAGGTCATCTAGTCCAACCCCCAGCTCATGCAGGACCGATCCCCAACTAAATCATCCCAGCCAGGGCTTCATCAAGCCTGACCTTAAAAACCTCTAAGGAAGGAGATTCCACCACCTCCCTAGGTAACCCGTTCCTAGTTCTGGGTATGACTCATTGTTCTGGGTATGCTAAGAATGTCACACTCAAGTTCTCATTTTGCCTCCTGTTTGTCACAGACCAATCCCGGCCTGGAATTCTATACAACATAGAGACATCTGGTGCAGTGGCTGAATACTGTATATGGTAGGTCAGTCTATCGATGCATTGCAGCCCACATTGCCTCAGTGTCTCAGCTAGTGGATACTGAGCCCTGAGCCTCCATTTCATTGGATCCAGGGGCTGCAACTTACCCAGGGCCTAGTTGATCTAGGGCGTTGGATGAAAGCTATTTGACTGAGGCTCAGGCCACACAAGATTAAGGTGATGCTGGAATATTAGGGGAAACACCTAGAGGAAATGGCAGCAGTAATATCTGCTCCTTTGTTTGAGGGAGATTAGCTAACTTTTCATACTCAGTTTGCAACTGGGGGGTAGGGGGCAGATCCTTGGCTGCTCCTAGATGTCCAGACAGCTGTGACTGCCACCTGTGCTTTTGGTACCTGCTTTGAGGAAGAAGGCTGGAGCCCTTCCTTTTGGATGCAGACCTCATCATCACAGTGATCCAGGTCTGTCTCCACCAAGATGGATTCATGCAACACACTCTATTTGGAGTGAAGACCACTTCAAAACTTCAGCTAAAGCAATAGCTGCCCGCTTATTCGATGGAGTTTCTTATAGAGAACACAGTACACATGTAAGCCACGGCATGCAATGACTTCCCACTCACTTCTTGGTGCAAGCCCAGGGCCTTTCACATCTAAAGTAGTGGTTTGGATCCTAACTAGTTACCTCTCTGCTTGTGTGACAGGACAGCACTGAGGCTGGCAGAGGTTCTCTACATGACAGCACCCAGATTTGCATGGAGACAGGCCATGCTCAGCGCAGGGCTCTCTGCTCTGGAATTCCATCTCCTGCTTGCTGACAGAACCTGAGTTTGTTAACCTACAGAACACAATGCAAGTCTGGTCTATTTTCCCAGTCTTTTTACCACGGAGTAGGGAAGTGGTGGAGGGCTGTGGGGGGGGAGTATTGGGATGGTAGGTAAAGAAGGATTGTTAGTCTAGTGGCTGGAGCCCACTAGAAGTGCATGTATTTTCTTAGGCCATGTCTACACTACCAATTTGTGTTGACAAAAGTGATGTCAACATAATAAAAATCGCAATTTCATGTTCACACTTGCTCCCTCTGTCGTCAGATTGTGTCCACAGTGAGGGCACCATCATCGACAGTGTGAGTAATGCAGTGTGGGTACCTATCCCACAGTCCAGTTCAACACCTTCTGTCGCTAGGTGTTGTGGGATGATGGAGTGGATCACGGCACATCTTGGGACTGGGCTAAATGTCCCACGCTGCATTGCTTTCTGTCTCAGCACTTCATGGGCTTCCGGCTTTCTTTCACGGCATTTTTGCAATGGCCCTTCTTTGCTGTGCACCCCTGCTCTCCTATGCTCTGTTAACTGTCATGAAGACATTGCAGATGGCAGTGCAGTTAATCGTGAAGTTCCTAACTGAAGAAGACTCCCAGGTGCCTGACATTCTGTGTGAAATGGATAGGAGCAATTTCAGATTGTCTGTCTGTGTTCTTCTCCGGAGAGAGGGGGACAGAGCAGCTATGCTGTAAAAAGCTGTGGGCCAGGTATGAAAAATCATACCTAGAAACTACTAATTTAAAACCCCAGAAATGTAAGTAGATCAGGAAATGTCTAGAAAAACGCAATTAGGTTTATCTGTTTATTTCTTTATGGGTTGTGGACTCCTCTGTGTTAACCCCAAATGCTTTTGTTTTGCTTGTAACCTTTAAGCTGGACCTCAAGAAGGTCATTCTTAATGCTGAATTTTTGTAAGTGGGTTTTTTAACTCTAACAATAACATGAGTTTTCAAAGTATTTTCTTTCTTTTTGTTTTTAATAAAATTTACCTTTTTTAAGAACAGGATTGGATTTTGTGTCCTAAGAGGTTTGTGCATATGTTGTTTAATTAGCTGGTGGCAACAGCTTATTTCCTTTGTTTTCTTTCTCAGCTCTTCACCGGGAGTGTGTGAAAGGGCTTAAGGGTACCCCAAAGGAAGGAATTCCCAAGTGCGCCTTCCTGGATTCTCAAAGGGGTTTTTGCACTTGGGTGGTGGCAGCATCTACCCATTGAAGGTCAAGGAATGGAGGAGCAAAGGCAGATGCTGAAGTCCTTAATAATGCTGCAGACTGAGCAGATTAGTGCTTGACCTCCACTGCAGCACATTCAGAACTCTTTTCCATGCCCCCACCCAACTCCGCCCACACAATCCTTTCCACTTTGGGACATCTCGGTTTCCCCATGATTCTACCCCCTCGGACAACTTTCACAATGATAGCTGGACCTACACACAGTTGTGAAAGTCTGCCTTTACCTGGCTCCTCCTTTCCCGCCAGCATCTGTGTTTGTGTGTCTTGTTTCTTGTGCAATAAAAGCAAAGTTTTATAATGGTAAATCATCTTTATTTTTTTTCTACAAGGTAAGATTGCAGGCTCTACCAATACATGCACAGGCAGTTGAATCACTTACTTACTGGAATATAAATCCCCAAATGTCACCATTGCCCCCTAGGAAAACCACATGTAATGTAACATTGAAGCACCTATGACAGAGATATACATTACGGGTTCTCAGTGTCAAAGTGCTGCCTCAAAGCCTCCCTGATTTGAATAGCCCCCCTCTGGGCTCCTCTGACAGCCCTGGTATCTGGCTGCTCAAAATCAGCGGCCAAGCGGTCTGCCTCAGCACTCCACCCCTGAGCAAACCTTTCATCCTTAGCTTCCCAGAGATTATGCAACGTACAGCACGTGGCTATGACCATGGGAATATTTTCCTCAGTGAGGTCTAACCTGCCATAAAGGCATCACCAGCGCACCTTTAATCTGTGAAAGAGACATTCAACTGTCATCCGGCACTTACTGAGCCTGTTGTTGAACTACTTCTTACTGCTGTCCAGGTGTCCCATGTAAAGTTTCATGAGCCACGGCTGTAAGGGGTACGCAGGGTCCCCCAGGATCAATATGGGCATTTCAACATCCCCCACTGTAATCTTCTGGTTAGGAAAGAAAGTCCCCGCTTGCAGCTTTCTGTACAGGCTGGTGTTCCTGAAGATGCGCGCGTCATGCACCTTCCCAGACTATCCCGCATTGATGTCAGTGAAACCCCCCCAGTGAGCCACAAGCACCTGCATCACCATGGAGAAGTACCCCTTCCTATTGATGTACTCCATCGCAAGGTGGTCTGGTGCCAAAATTGGATTATGTGTGCCATCTATCGCCCCTCCACAGTTAGGGAAACCCATTTCTGTGAAGCCATTCACTATTTCATGCACATTTCCCAGAGTCACAGTCTGTCAAGGCTGATTCCCCATTCTGGCACTTTGAGTGCAGAAGGTGGGGGCCCGCAAGGATTCTAAAAATTAATACTGGCCACTCCATGCTTGTATTAAACTCCCAAGGTTACAGCTTTTTTAATCATCCGCTCAGTTGCGTCCTTAACAAACGCGTGATTCTCTTATCTGTCCTGCCATTCAGCTTCCCAGCACTCCTTGCATTGCCTTTTTTCTGCATTGGAGCACAGCAGGGTCTCCCGGAACATACCGTCTTTGCTGCATCTTGGGCACTTTCTTATCTGGCAGAGACGCTCGGCTGGGGTGCGTGGGGTGTTCCTGAAGGCCACATCTGGTGAAGCACAGAGGATAATGCACAGAAGCAGGATTGTTAAATTCATGCACAGCATTGAAACATTTCAGTTAAATACACCTTTTGCAACATTGCCATCACTTTCTCACTGACCCTAGCCAGGCACACATCTCTGCAAACACCCAAAGCATGGTGAGTATTGGCAGGGGTGGGGATGGGGGGCGCTCCACATGGAGAAAAGAGCGCACTCTTTGCACGGGTCGTGATGCAGCATTCTAGGGAACAAATTCTAAAATTCTCCCACACTTTTCCACAGGCAGGGGTCATTCTAGCAGATATCTCACTGCTGAGGGTAAGCAGGGAAACGAGGGTACAGCTACTCCATGCTTCTGGCTTCCGCCCTGCTCCCTATGTTGCTCGCCTATGTGCCGCTTTGGTCCCTGCACAAGTGACTGCCGAACGGCATGGGAAAGTTTCCTACAATAGGGGAAGGAACAAAGCAGCTCTGCCAAGGAACCTTCAGCAGAGGATTGCCGAGTACCTCCAGGAAACTTTCCTGGAGATCTCTCTGGAGGATTCCCGTGAGATCTTGGCGTGCATCAACACCCTGTTCTGCCATACCATTTAGCTACACAGGGAAATGTCCAGCTCACAGAAACACAGATAGCCTTCCACATTTCTATACCCTGAACCCACCTCCACACTACACAAGCCACAGCCACTTACCAGGCATCTCATCTCCTGCTTCTTGCTCCCCAGAGAGCAACTGCTGAGACTGGCTAGACACCTCTGGAGTGGAGAACAATTCCTGGCTACTTGCCCCACCGGGCGACTCTGTCAGGAGCTGCACAGCCTCATCTAACTCCACCTCTTCATCAATAACTTTGTCCTTTGGGTTAGGTCCTCTTTCCTCTGCCTCCATACCCTCCGAAATATCCACGGGGCTCTTGGCAATGGAGGTGGGGTTGCCACCGAGGATAGCATCCAGCTCCTTATAGAACCGGCAGGTCTTAGGTGAAGCACCTGAGCAATGGTTTGCCTCCCTCGCCTTATGGTATGCCTGCCTCAGCTCCTTTATCTTCGCTCTGCACTGCAGCGTGTCCCGATAATAGCCCTTTTCGCACAAGCCTCAAGAAATCTGCCCGTAGGTATGAAAATTCCTACGGCTCAAGCTGGGACTGCACAGACTTCGCTCCCCAAATACTGAGCAGCTCCAGCACTCCACAGTGATTCAAGCGTGAGAGTGTTTGCTGCGATAACCCACCATGATCACCTGGGTAGATGCGATGAGACTTCTACACACCGAGCCAGCAGGAAATGGAATTTCAAAAATTCCCAGGGCTTCTAAGGATGAGGGGTGGATGGTTATTTACCTGGCTGCAGGGCAGTGGAGTTCAAACTGCTGACCAGAGTGGTCAGGATGGACATTGTGGGACACCTCCTGGAGGCCAATTAAAGTGATGAAATCAAGCGTGGTGTCTACACTGGCACTTTGTT
This sequence comes from Platysternon megacephalum, assembly GCA_003942145.1. Classification (NCBI taxonomy): domain Eukaryota; kingdom Metazoa; phylum Chordata; order Testudines; family Platysternidae; genus Platysternon; species Platysternon megacephalum. Next base: position 2,074,193 of record QXTE01000148.1, on the reverse strand, counting down.
GCCAAAAATGTAGTGGAAAAAGACGTAAATCTCTCGTGAGGGTGGATGTATTTTGTCGCCAAAACTGGACATTTTTCCCAACAAAAGTTGCCTCGCAGTATGTACGCACTCACTATTTTGGTCAACAAAAGGCAGTTTTGGTGACAAGACTTGGTAGTGTAGACAAGGCCTGAATTGAGTTGTGCATGTGACTGGGGCTCTGGAGAGGTGCTTTTTAAAACTCAATTATTAATTTTAAAAAATATTCCTTGAAAGTGCAAAGTATTATTAGTGGAGGTCTCCCAACCTCATATCAATCACACCCACCTCTGATTAGCTTCTGAGATCTGAAGCAAGGAAGTACCTCTGCAGAAATATATATTTGTATAGACAAATAAATATTGACATGCAGGATTATGGACATACCAGCAATATATTGCATATTTGTTTATATACTCTCAGGTTGCTGCTAGCGTAATAAACCATTCAAATGCTGCTCTCCAGGTTTGAGATATTAATGGAGTTCTTTTAGTGAATTATGACCTTGTATGAATTCATTCCGTGTCCAGCTATTATCCAATGGAGTTATAGTTCCATTTTGATGCCTTGAGATTTGCACACATAATAACTCGCAGCAGTGATAGGATTTATGTGAGCAATTCCTCACATACAGAGATAAATGTCCCTTGCATGTCCCTAGCAAGCAAGCTTGTTTTGCAGCTCACTTCAGATGTCCTTCTGCAAAAGGTTGCTAAAGCTTCAGCATCTGATACATGCATTGGACCAAATTATTCAGCAAGAAGAAAAATCCATTGCACTAACATACAGAGTCACAGGGGCCTCTGGAGAAATGCTCACCAGTGGAGACTATTACAATTTCCTCTTTAACTCCTCTTTTACCCCATGTGAAACACAAATAATGCTCCACTCCAGCCCCAATTGCACTATCCAGTTATAAGCTGAAGCCACACTGAGATTTTCAAAGTCCATGCTGTTCTGCATTAGAAGGGTAAGCCACGCTCATCTTGGCCATTCTCACATCTGAAGCCTGTGTCCCAGTCACACTGGCATATCAGTTGCAAACAAGCAGAGGTACCAAGCAAACGTGTTCAGAGAAACAGATGCATAGAGCAGACATCTTCTGCAAGAAACTCTTGCAGGGCATAAGCAATGCTAAATTAAAGACATGTTCATAGGCTGGGATTTTCAAACAAGACAAAGGGAGTTAGGCACTCCGTTTCAATGGGATTTGGGTTCCTAACTCCCTTTGTCTCATTTGAAATGTCCAGCCATAGTTACTGAAGGGACAGATCTGTGAGTAGCTTTGAACATTACAACCATGATTATCAAAAATAGGAGCCTAAGGTTAGGCTTCTAAATCCATATTGAGGCACTGAAATAAATGGCCTGATTTGCAAAAGTGCTGAGCACACAACAGCTTCCACTAACTCACAGGAGGTGCTCAGAACCTTGCAAGAAAAATCAGGCCATACACCACGGAAGTAAAGGCTAAAGTTTTAGCAAGCAAAGATGCTGGGGTGCCCCATGGAGTCTCCATCTCAAAGCAGAGCAGGGAATAGAGAGGAATTTAAAGTATGGGAAAAGGTTGCTTTGCAAATACGTTCCAGGAGGAGTCTTTCCTGCAGGAGTTTGATGTCATTAACATATGTAACTTGAAATAGTTCTGCAAAAAGCACTAACCTCACTTGAGTCAGCGAGGACAACAGGAACACAAGTTTTACATAATGCACAAGACATCCCAAGAGAGTTGCTCTAAATCATGTTGACAAAAAAAATGAAGCTGGAAACCACGTAAAAGGATATTCTGCATCTGCAACACAGCTCTGTATGTGTGCAAACCAGCTTACTCCAGGCTCCTCTGGGAATGCTGCAGCACCGAAGAACCTAGGAAAAGAGGCAGCAGCCAGGGTGGGATTATATAGGAAATCCAGTCTTTACATAACATTTTAATTGTCTCACTCATGTATAACTGCAGGACAAATAAACACGCTCCATTTACTATTTTTGGCCCAATCCTGTCCCACTGACATCAGTGTTTTGCCATTGGCTTTAATGGAAACAGGACCTGGCCCTGTTAAATATACCATGTTCCCCTTTAATATATGAACTGCCAGTAAGCCACTCTGACGCTTACACTCCTCAGCTCTGTATATTTTGATCATTATAATGAACAGGGAGTTTATCTTATATAAACTGATGTGCTTCCCAGCAATCTGAATTCCTAGTCTGCTTGCTACAGTCTTATATAATGTACTATAAGACCAGGTCCATGGCTCCTTCACAGCAGTGTAAAGCAGCCCTAAAGCTGCTCTAACTTGTTCTTTAAGAAGTCTCCCACAATTGGGGAATCCTCAGTGCTAATACAGCCAGCTCCTTCACCATGCCTGTTTCTCAGCCCCTAGCGCACAGGGCACAGCCATCTGAAAGGGGGCATGGCCCAGATACCTCTAAACCCTGATGATTCCCCAGCAGCCAGATTGGCCCCAACAGGCTGCAAAAGCCTGCATAAGTTAGAGCAGACCTGAGACTTCTCTTTTTTTACACTGGGAACTGGCCCAGGATCTGAAGTTTGCAAAGATGACTTAATGCCACCTTTCTCTCTCTCCTCCTAGTCCTGTGCTGAGCATAGCTTGGCCTGACCAGTGAATCTGGCCCATGAGTTTTCATAAGTATTTATGAAACATTCCCCAGTTAATATTTTCCACAATCCAGCTTTGTTTTGGTAAATATATACTCCCAGTTTTTTCTTCAGAAAATTTTACCTCTATCACAGTCTTATTTGTGGTAATGCCTAAGACATTAATTAGGGGTCAGCACCCCATTGTGCTAGGCACTGTACAAAGAAGCAGAACAAAGATAGTCCCTGTCCCAGTGTTTTACAGTCTAGGTTCACAAGATGATATGTCAAGTGGATAACAAGAAAAATGTGTGAGAGGTGAGGTGGGGGGGCAGGTAACAGTAAAGATGGGTGTGTTTGCACAAATCAGTAATTTTCATGGTCAGAGATGGCCCCCAATCTAACTAATGCCAAATAGCAGTGATCTGTAGCCATTGCAGCAGAGGTAGGTTTAAAAGAGGCATTTGAAAGAAGATAAGAGGGTGGTTTTATGAAGCTTGATGTGGAGTCCTTCCTATGTATGATAGAAAAGGTGAAGGTGCTTCAGAGAAAAGCAGCCAAGCAAGTGGATAAGTGTTGGTTATGCAATAGTGGGGTAGACCTCCCCATAGCAAATGAGATGTGATAGGTAGGGCTAAATGGTGGGTGGGGCCTCAAAGATGAAGGAAGAAGCTTGTTGGTCATTACTGCACACTCACAGGCCGACAGTTTTCAGAATGACTCGTAATTATAGGTGGCCAAAACACTGAGACGCCTACAACTTCTAGTCAGTTTGAAAATGTGGCCCATAAATTTTAATTTTATATTAAATATTTTCACTGAAAGACTTACTAGAAAGCCTGAATGCATTCAGTATATATTTAACAGACAGGGTGGACAGAGGGTTTAGTTTAGTTTATTAAAATACTGTCTTTGCTGTAAACAGAAAATATCCTTCAATAATATAGTGAGTAAGCAACCTCTGTTGGATCCCAGCTAGGTAAAGGCAGTGTCACTGATTAAAGGCTTTAGGGCAGGCTCCCAAACTATGGTCACACCCTTGGGGTCGCACTATCAGCGGGTGGGGTTGCGTTACCAATTGAATATACAAGCCAAATCCCCACGTATCCATATCTGTTCTACAAAACGGCATCCTCCACATGGCAAGACCTTGCATGTAGGGTCCATGCAAGGTCACTCATGGAGGACACTATTTTGTAGCATAAAATAGCATTCTACACAGCATGACCTCACATGTACCACCTGGAGGCTGCCATGTTGTAGATCACATATTTCTGTTGCGGGCCTCTGAAAGCAACACATCTGGTTCAACCTCCAGCAGTAAGTCTAGTGATGTAATTATGGTGTTTTGGGAACAAATAAATCACAAAACGGGGTCATGCAAGCCTAAGGTTTTGGAACTGCTGCTTTAGGGGAAAGATACAATCTTGCGCCTTGATGTGAATGTAAGCAGAGTCTGAATGAACTCTCCCCGGACATTTAGTGATGAGCTGTGGAAGAGGACTTCAGGAGCTGATCTCATTTGCCTGGGCACACCCACCCTGCCCTAGGTGCTCAGCATGATGGGACTGCTTGCCCAAATGGTCACTTTTGGCTGGTGTTGGATTCCCAGTCTCCTTGTTATTGGAGCAGGAGTAATAAAGAGTTATTATCCTTGTTGTGTGAATCCAAGGCAGCAGAACTATACTTCGCATTTCCCAATTGAGAGACTCACCCTCAACCATACACACAAACAAGCAAAACAGGTACTTGTACCTGGTGATGTGGGCAGGGCCGGCCTTAGGCAGATTCCACCGATTCCCCTGAATCGGGCCCCGCGCCTAAGATGGCCCCGCACCCAGTGGTGAGCTGGAGCCGGTTCCCAAGCTCCGGCAGCTGTCCGCCCCGCCCCCGGCCCCAGCTCCCCTCCCCCTCCTCCCCTGAATGCTCCGCCCCCCTTTTCCTCCTCCTCCCCTGCTTCCTGCGAATCAGATGTTCGCGTGGGAAGCCTGGAAACAAGAAGCGGCAGGTAAGCTGGGGCGGGGGGGAGGGTGAGGAGGGCTCCAGGGAGGCGCGGTGCGGCCCAGTCCGGCTCCCTCCGGCCCCAGCCCCGCGGCTCCGGCTGCGGCTCCGGCCCGGCCCCGACTCTGGCCGGGCGGCGCAGCTCCGGCTCCGGGTGGCGCAGCTCCGGCGGGGGTAAGCGGCCTGGTAAGAGACCGGNGGGGGTCTTGGGAAGGAGTGGTCAGGGGACAAGGAGGGGGGGGGTTGATGGGTTGTGGTTTCTGAGGGGGGCAGTCGGGGGCAGGACATGGGCGGGGGTCGGATGGGGGGGGGGGTGTACTCACCGGGCGGTTCCCTACTGGGTCTTCAGCGGCGGGTCCTTCAGTGCTGCGGAAGACCCGGAGCGCCTCCGGGTGAGTCATCCCTGCCGGGGCCCCGTCGAATCGGGCCCCGCACTTCCTAAAGCCGGCCCTGGGTATGGGTCTTGCCTAAGGGCCCCAGATACCATTTGATCCTTTCTCTCTCCATTGTGTAATAACATAGCTAATTTAGACTCAATTGAGAGTCTTGTTACATGCTACAGAGCTGAAATCACTGATACCTAGGTCTAAGCATTAGACCTGCTCTGGGATAGTGTCTCTGATGCAAGAACCTGTCCAGTGTGTACCAGCAGCAGCGGCGGCTCCAGGCACCAGTGCTCCAAGCGCGTGCCAGGGGCGGCAAGCCACAGGGGGCACCCTGCCGGTCCCTGCGAGGGTGGCAGTCAGGCTGCCTTCGGCGGCATGCCTGTGGTAGGTCCGCCGGTCCCGCAGATTCGGCGGCAATTCGGTGGCGGGTACGCCGGAGGCACGGGACCGGTGGACCTCCGACAGGCATGCCGCCGAAGTCGCGTTACCAGCGGACCTCCCGCAGGCATGCTGCCAAAGGCAGCCTGCCTGCTGTGCTTGGGGTGGCAAAAAAGCTAGAGCCGCCCCTGACCAACAGTGAAGCTCCCCCACTAACAGCTGAAATCACTGAGAGCAGTGTTAAGTGGGGGGGCCCTTAAGACATCTAGGCATTGCAAGCGGCCAGCAAGGCAGCCGACGGAGAGTGCCAGAGCAGAGCCCTGCAGAGAGGGGCGGTGAGCAAGTGCCTGAACAGCGGAGTGAGTAAGGTGCCTCCTTATCCCCCCTCCACCCAGGGTGGGAGGTAAACTCTGCAGATGCACCTCTGAACTCTGGGTCTGCACTGTCCAACGGCAGCAACTGTGAGTGGGGTGCAAAGAAGAGACAGGCATGTTAAAGGGACTTTTGGGTTGCTGGACTTAAGAACCTGAGGGGAAATGGACACTGCCCAACTTACTAGGTGGTGGGTTTTTTGCTCATGGTTTATGATTATAAACCCTGTTTGCAGTGTTTCCCCAAATTAATGCCGCATTATTTCCCTCCTTTTATTAAAGGGTTTTTTTGCTACACTCAGACTCTGTGCTTGCGAGAGGGGAAGTATTGCCTCTGAGAGACACCCAGGGGGTGGTTGTGTAATTGTCCCAGGTCACTGGGTGGGGGCTCAAGATGGTTTTGTGTTGTATTGTTGAAAAGGCACCCCTAGATACTGAACCCGGTCCTTGTTGCTGCCAGCTCTGACAGGCAGAAGGGTTACATGAATATGCTGAGACTACAACTCATTTGATCTTCTCTGATAAGGGTTTCTATAGCTAGGAACCCAGGATTAAGAAAGCTTGGTCCTCATTCCTCCTGAGTCTAAGCCTAGGATATTTCCACCTGCATCATTCCTATGCAGCTTCGGTCCCTGGGTGAGGCCATGTCCAGGTTCATTTAGGGCCTTGAGGATTAAGACCAGGATTTTGGATTTCCTATGGTAGTGATCAGGGAAACAGTGGAGTTTGAAAACATCACCACCATGCTTACCTAGTGCCTGGTTTCATAGCAAGCTGCTGCTACTTTAACTGTTTCCCTTCACCAGATTGAGCGAGAGGAGCAAACAGCCCCTTGATTGTTTTTGATCTTTTCAAAGGCAGAGGTGAATTTCACACTTTTCTGGGCACCACTTGGCTGTAAGTAAAGAATGCTGCAGTTTTTGAGCCAATTAATTACAGGCTCATTGACCCACTTTGGCATTAAAATAACTAACAGAATTGGCTCTGTCCTTGCAAGAAGATTTTGCTTCTTTACATGTGTCTCATTTGGAAAATTCACTGTTTAGTGTTTGAGGACAGCATGATTATTCAGGTGGAGGAAAAAAGCAAAACAAACAAGGGTTACCTGACTTGACCCATAGAACTAGATCCCACTGTAACTTTAAAGGAATCACTCTGGATAAATAATAGGGGGTGACTAGCTAGCAAGGGGTCACTAACGGTGATGACAGCCTTTTCCATTATTATTTAAATGGTACTTTGCTTTGATGACCTACCTAGCTTTAGCACGTTTGGTAAGGGAGATGAGTTCTTGGTTGCTCTGCTTTGTGGATGAAAGCAAGAGTTCTCCAGCCTGCTGCCTAAACAATGCCCTTGTACCACATGTTCAGGACTCATTGTTACAAAGCAGGGAGGCGAAAAGGACGCAGAAGATTCTTGCTGTATCTAGTGCTTCAGTCATATTGTTGAGCAGCTTTGCAAATTCTTTTTAGTGTTAATAGTAGAGCTGGGAAAAAGCCAGAACCACAAATCCAGCCCACACTTCAGTGGAGGGGCAGATTTAAACCTAGATTCTGAGCCTGCCTGAGCCTGATCATTTAGGGGCCGTGTCAGATACAAAACCAGAAGGGGCCAATTTGCTGGTTCTGTTGCAGAGGCAGGATTTTGGTCCAAGATGGTGAAAGTGTCATGAAACCCTCTGATATGATGAGAAATTTCCCCTACCTAAATCTAAACCTAAACCCATATGAGAATGAATTTCATGAGGTCTGTGAAATCCGGATCTGAGCCCTGCCTAAATCTCATCCAGATCCAAATATCACCTTCTTGGTCCATCCCTGACAGACCTGTCAGCTATTCAATGATAAGTTCCGGTTTATCTTATGAATCTCAGATGGGTTTAGGGGTCTGTGAAAGAGGTGTCACTACTCATCCAAAGTAGCAAACTTTCACTTTTTTCCTGTACTAGAAATAGCCAAGTTACCCTGAGGTCACCAATTCAGAGTGGCATCTAAAGTTCACCTTACATTTATTTTATATATTATTTGCTCCATCCCCCTTCTTTGATTTTTCTTCCCCCTTTCATTTCACCTTGTTTCCTTCCATACATCACAGGATGTCTTTTCTTCAGTCTATTTCACTGTCTATGTTTCCCCCAACCTACCTTTTCTCTACTGTTTCATAGAGCTTGTCCACACGACAGCTCTGCAGTGGCCATGGGCAGTGGGTATCGTAGGCACAGGAAGGCATTGCCTTACCAAACAGCCTGATGTCCCCCTGCCCATGCTCCAACCCCAGGCCCCATCCTGCCTGCTGTTCCCTGGGGCAGGCAGGCTGGGGGCCGCGCCACTCCGCCCATCCTTCTGGTGCTGGGGCCGCACTGCCTGCCCAGCGCTGGGGTTGGGAGCACTCCGGCTGCACTGCCTGCCTGGCGTTGGGGTTGGAGGTGCTCCGGCCAAGGGCCCGCCCACGCAGCACTGAGGCTGGCAGCATGGCCAGGGGGTGCCTTCAGGGGTGGGGGTGGGGGGTGTGAGGCCAGCTGATCGAGCGTCGGGCCCGGCAGCATGGCCCGGGGAGGCTGGGGCCGCGCTGCCCAGCTCTCAGGGGCGACTCCAGGCAACAGCGCACCAAGCGCATGCCGGGGGCGGCCTGCCTGTCGCCATGAGGGTGGCAGTCAGGCAGCCTTCGGCGGCATGCCTGCAGGAGGTCCGCCGGTCCCGCAGCTTCGGCAGCAATTGGGCGGCAGGTATGCCGAAGCTGCGGGACCGGTGGACCTCCCGCAGGCATGCTGCCAAACCCGCGTTACCAGTGGACCGCCCGCAGGCATGCCGCCGAAAGCTGCCTGAGTGCCGTGCTTGGGGCAGTAAAATACATAGAGCCGCCCCTGCCAGCTCTCCAGCGGTCCGGGGCTGGGGGGGCTGGGGGCACTAGCCTGGGGTCGGGGCCAGCAGCCACAGTGGGGGCTGGGCTCCGGTGGGCGCGGGGCCTCAGACAGAAGGGGTGGGGCTGGGGGCTAGCCTCCGCAAGCCAGGGCTTCACCCACTGCCCATGGCACTGGCATAAACATTCCTTATTCTGGCAGAAACTACTTTGTGTCCACCCAGAAGTTGTCTTACACTGATATATTTCATATGTTAAATAGAAAGTTATGCTGATTGCAAAAAGTGGCGTAACTATCTCTGTGAGAATTAAATCAGTTTATTGGAAGGTGGATGCATTAGCCTTTCTGACATATTTACACTGGTTCAATCAGTCTTCCCTCTGCATTGGCTCACACCTGAAAGTGATCTGAAAGTTTGGGGATTGTCTACATTCGAAATTTTTGCACCAGTGTAGGGATATTGATGTAACTGGATCATGTAAATTGGCATCAATGTGGATTACCCAGGTAGCTGGTTTCATTTCAAACCAGAGTAAGTTGCATCAGTACAAACTCCATGTTGCACCAATATAACAAGGCTCTTTGCAACACTTCATGCCCACACTGGTGCTGTGCCAGCTGAGCAGAAGTAACCGTACATCCCTTGTACACCATGGGAAATCTTTCTGCTGACCAGTAGCGGCGCCCGCTTTGCCGGCGCCCTAGGCGGCGGAAGGTCCTGCCCCTGAAATCCCGCCCCCAACAGCGGCGGTGGAAGGTCCTGCCCCCAAAATAGCAGCGCCCTAGGCGACCGCCTAGGTCGCCTAATGGGTTGCGCCGGCCCTGCTGCTGACTCTACATAGGCCAGAGAAAAATGGTGGACTTAGGACAGGCCGTGGGAGAGGCTGCAGATCTGCAGCTACACATATCTAGTGACTTCAGTATCTGCAAAGTTGGTGTGGAGGTCTGGGAGTGGGAGTTCCCTCCCAGCCACCGCCAGGGAGAGGGGGGTTACCTAGTAGGCTCACGCTCTAGACTGGGGCAGAGGGTCGATTTCTGCTTCCCAGCTGCTCTGCCTTCCATCAGCATAGAGCTCAAATGATCTGATTCTGTGCAGGGGGCACGGGTTTCACCCTCAAGGCAGAGGCCCAGTACACTGCAGTGAGTGTGACCAATAACTCTACATACAGTAAATCACATAGATTCTCTATCAGAGAAATCCATTTCTGAACTTGTTGGCACAGGTTATATTTTGGTTATCAGACCAAAAATGTTAGAGAGTGCATTTCTCTATTTTAAAACTCAGTACATGGCATGTTCAAAGCATTGCACAAGCACTAATTAATCTCCATGTCAAGGGTAAGTGTTATTAGTCATCTCTATTTTAAATATGTAGAAATAGAGGTACAGAGATGCAAAGTGACTTGCTCAAGACCACAGGCAGAACTAGAAATAGGACAAAGTATTTCCCGACTCCTACTTATGTACTCTGACCTTCACACCATATTGTCAGAGGCTTATAAATTTGTGCTGACAAATTTTTCTGGATTGCAGTTCAGCATGAGCAGCCAGTGTGTGAATTGTAATCCAATGAGATTCTTTATTTTTCCTTTGTATAAGACAACACTTGACAGCATGGAATATTATATTATTATTTATTTGTGTAACAGAATAGCTCATCAATGACTACATTGCCTCAAAAAAAAATCAATGTTGTGAGTTGTCCTAACATTTACTAATATAACATTTAAAGCTGACACACTGAATGCACAAATCAGTATTTCAGTGCCATTAGAACTGTCAAATGAATTACATGTGGTGAAGTGGAACCTTTCCTCTGGCGTTATTTACAGTATGGTAGGAATGTGATAGTGGAGGTTAGTAAGAGAGCTGAGATGTGGGGAAAGTAATTGCAAGGAAGAAAGAAAAGGGATAGGAAGAAGTATGGAGGCCAACATTATCATAAATCAGGGTAATCAATTATTTTTTGTCAAGGTCCAAATTTCTTGGTCAAGGTGTAGTCAAAGTCCAGACCTCCAGAGAAAATAACAAAAAAACAAACACCACCACGACAACAATAATTAATAATAAAGTAAATAAAAAGATTTCAGGGTCTGTTCAGAAACATCTGGCGGTCCAGATTTGGCCTATGGTCTTCCTATTGACTACCCCGTCATAAGCGGCCACCAATTCTAGAGGCTCAAATTAAAATGCCTTGGGGCTGACTTTCAGAGGTGCTGAGCACATGCAGCTCTTGCTCATCTCAAGCACTTCTCAAAATGGATCCCCATGGTGTTTCAAGCTGAGCACAGGAAGAGTTCTTTTTAAACATTAGGGATGAGGGGAGGGATAGCTCAGTGGTTTGAGCATTGGCCTGCTAAACCCAGGGTTGTGAGTTCAATCCTTGAGGGGACCACTTAGGGATCTGGGGCAAAAATCAGTACTTGGTCCTGCTAGTGAAGGCAGGGGCTGGACTCGATGACCTTTCGGGGTCCCTTCCAGCTCTATGAGATAATATAAGGAGATATACCTAAGGATACGTGTCTGTCATGGAGGTCATGGAAGTCACAGATTCCGTGACTCTCCATGACTTCTGCAGTGGCTGGTGCGGCTGGCTCCAGGGCTGCCTGAGCAGATCAGGCAGCCCCTAGGCCAGCTGCACCAGCCATGGGTGGGGAAGTTTGGGAGGGGGCTCAGGGCTGGGGCAGGGGGTTGGGGTGCGGGGTGGTGCTTACTTGGGGGGGGGGGCTTCCCCAAAGTGGCCAGCATGTCCCGGAGGGGCCAGGGAGCTCTGCGGGCTGCCCCCATCCACAGGTGTTGCCCCCACAGCTCGTGGCAGGGGCAGCGCGTGGAGCTCCCCTGGCCTTCCCTCCTCCTAGGAGCTGCAGGGACATACAGAGCCGGGTAGAGAGCCTGCCCCCCCTCCATCCACAGCACCAGCAGGGGTCCCGGGCTGCACGTTGCCTCAGGAAAGGCTAGTTGAGGTATTTTCAACTGAAATCACCAATGATTTGCAGCCACTATTTCAGGATGGGGCTTGTTGCACAGAGACCCATCAGTGCCAACAGGCAAAGGGCTCACTGTTCTTTGCAAGCAACTCTTGTCTCAGACCTGACAAACTCACTACATATAACATATCACTTTCATGGTATTTATCCAGAAAGGGTAGCATGTGAGGTTTCCACTGAAAGCTAGTAACTTATTGATACTGTGAGATGTGTGTGCAGGTAACAATGTAACTACACCTCTACCCCAATATAACGTGACCCGATATAACACAAATTTGGATGTAAAGCAGTGCTCCGGAGGGGCAGGGCTGTGCACTCCGGCGGATCAAAGCAAGTTCGATATAACGCAATTTCACCTATAACACGGTACGATTTTTTTGGCACCCGAGGACAGCATTATATCGGGGTAGAGGTGTATCTTAAAAACTATGCCCTTATGGTCTGGGAGTGAAAGTGAGTTGCCAGGGAATCATATGTCTCCTTGATGACCTATTCAAGTAGGAGGGAGTTGTCACCCCTCACTGGCTAACCCATTGTAGAGTGTATTGCTCCATTGTCCACCTTTGCACCAACCCAGAAAAGTCAATGGAAAACCATCAAAGACAAACTATAACAATCAAAACCATTTTGCGGTAAAAAGGAATGACATGACAGTGAGGCAAGCACCTATCTGTGAAGGAGAAAAGACCAAGTCAGTACATCATAAGACTGAGGTAAGAACCTCTGCATCCATCCACATCCATCTTGTGGAGCAGGGGCGTTTCAGGAAAGAGTGGATCCTAGATCTCATGAAGCTGACCAGCTCTTTTCTTAGATGGGTATGGTAACTATTAAAAAGGGTAAGCCCTAGTGAGCACTTTATGATTTTGTTTTGCATTGTAACCATCTGATTTCATCACACTCTCTTATTTCTAATGGAATCTTTATTCTTTATTCAATAACCCTTCTTTTGTTTATTATAAGTGCTCACAAATGCTGTGCGTTATACAGGAGCGATGGTTTAAGGTAAAACTGGGGTAGGCAGGGCCCGCTCCAGGCACCAGCGAAGGAAGCACGTGCCTGGGGCGGCACATCCTAAGGGGTAGCATTCCGTCCATTCTTAGGGCGCCACAGTCCGGGCCTTTTTTTTTTTTTTTTTGCTTCTGCAATTCGGGCGGCTTTTTTTTTTTTTTTTTCCCGCTTGGGGTGGCAAAAATGTAGAGCCGACCCTGGGGGTAGGCTGCAACTTTGGGTGCAGAGGATTTGGGATTTCTATGAGTAGCCAGTGTCAGAGGCTGGCTATCACAAGAGAAGGCTTTAAGGGACTTGGGGACTGGGCTGCACCTCTTGTTAACCCGCCAGGTGAAGACAGGGCTGGCATAGCCTGAAGAAGAGTTCTTAAGTGTCTGAAAGGCTGGTGGAGCTAGGGACTAACCCCCAGCTACTACAGGCAAAACTCCTCACTGTACGGGTAACAAGGGGGTGACTCTCAGTCCTAGGAAGCCCAGGAACTGTCAGAGGGCTCTCCCCACTACAGGGGCTATGATGAATTCTTCGAATCAGAAGTGCATGTCCTGCCCAGAGGCAAAAAGGAAGGAAATCTGTTCATGCCACTAAGTACCTCCCTCTCCTCTCATGCCAAGGGAGTTATTGCTGTAGTAAGGTTCAGGGTGTTTAAAGTCACACGGATCAAACTAGTGAGCTTTCAGATTTCTTTTCATGAAAAAATGTTGTACCAGTTTTATCCAGCTCTGCACAGCTACACTCAAACACATGCCACTAAAGGGTTTGAGGCCCTTGGCAACTTAGACAGCTGCAGTTTGCTTGGGCAACATGAAACAGCTTATCAACTGAATTGCTATTGTAAATAGAAGACATTTAATGCCCCAGAGAAGTGTGTCTGCCTCTTAGTCTGTGATTTGTGCCAGCATACAGCCAACAACAAAAATTCACCCCAACACCCTGGTGTGTAGAGTGCTTCAGAATCACAGAAGGCAATTATCTATGAATTTGTGCAAGTCCATTAAGATTCCATGATAATGGATGACCTGAGAAAGTCTTGGTTTAGGTCTTATATTAGCATAAGCTGTTATCAAGCTCTTTCAAATGAGATGGACTGTAAAGAACTTTGGAACAAAGCCTCATCCTGATATTTTTAGTTCAGCCAAAACAGCACTATAATCATTTTCAACAAGTTAGAGACACAAAAAGGAAATAGCCTGACAACGAGGCAGTTCTTACTGAAGGAAAACTTGATTCCAGATGCTTTTTGTTTTCCAAAACCAAATGATTACATTTACCTAGAACAGCCAGCTAGAGACAGCATGGGCTCCATGGAGAGGACACATGTCTGGGTGGCAAAGCTGGTGACATAAAGGTGAAGTGACATTATACAGAGGAGGAAATTGGGTAACATCCCTACCCTCCTTTGCAATGCACCCCTACCCTTCTTTGCACTCTGTGGTTTAAAAGTTATATGTAAGAGCCAGGTACAATTATTATATCCTCAGTAACATTTTATTTTCCAGGCCAGCTGTTAAACTGTGGCCCATGAATGGCTGGTGTGGTGCAGATATCTTCCTGGAGATGGTCTCTGGATGGTACCTGGTCTCCTTGTTTCCAGCTACTGAATCACATTAAATACTTTCCTAATACGACTTCTCCATGTGCTGTGTGATTACTGGGAGGGGAGTCTGTCTCTGGGATCGAGCACAGGAGGACACCTCTCAACTTGTGGCCAATGCTATGAAAAAGTTTTAGAGCACCTAGACTTTAGGGGAACTTTTAATCTAGTCAAGTTACTGACATTCATTTCTAAGTCACATGGCAGTGGTGGAGTAGAACCCGATCTCTTGCCTCCAGCCAGGGGCTTATCCACCAGAACACCTTGCCTCCTACTTACCTGCCTCCCAGATAGTAGTATTTCCCTAAATTCATTAAAGATTGCAAAGCTCTTGAATACTACAATAATGGGGAACCTATACATATCTAAAATAGGTCAGGTTTTGTTCTTGGTGAACTCCTCCACATAAATTTGTTTGAAAGACTCCAAGCACCAGCAGCAGAGATTAGAGTTTTCAGATTGAAGAAGGAGAATGGATTGTATTTAGCTGCCATGTCTCACATGTAGCCCTGGACAATACATGAAAGCTTCCTTGGAAGTAATTGCTGTGAAGTGCTTTCAGCACAGATGCCAAGACCAGACTATTTGCTCAGTGCTGAACGATGCTTAGTCCAGTGCCTGACTGTACAGTTCATTCTCCAGCTGCTATATTTCAGAGCAAAGAACGAATGAGCAAATCTCAGATTTGCTATAATCCAAATGAATGACATCCTCCCTGCAGCAGCTGCAGAGATGAAGTGCAGGAGTGGCTTTTTGAAACGACCATTGGCACAGATGTGAAAGTTCTAGAAGTGGCTGAGAGAGAAGGAACTAGTTTTACACGTCAGTGTATAACCAGCATAGAAACAAAGAGGCCAATAGTTGCTGGCTCTAAAAAGCCTATTAGACTTTCCACTGGTGGAAAGCCCCTTAGGGGTAGAGGCTGCAGTGAAGCAAAATAGCTGCCCCCTCAGTTGTGGGAGGGAGGATGCATGTGGGAGGCTAGTGCATCTCAGAGTGGGAGGCGCTGGCTGGAAAGAGGCATGGCCAGGAGATTCAGTGGTTCCCCATAGCAGGTGCTTCTCAAGGTTGTTTACACTAGCATTTCCCTTAAAGTCTCACACTGTTCTAGCACTGGTTTAGGGCTGTTGCCTGGGGTTAAAAACCCCAGTACTCCCCCTCTTGGAGCTGCAACTGGGAGAGACTAAGGACATTTCTAGGGTAGACAAAGCAATAAAGCATCAGCCATAAACGGAAGCTTTCCCCTGGCAGAAACCCCATGGCCTTATCTACAATAGGAGAAAAATCAGGAACCATATCCTCAGCTAACATAAATCAGCAGAGCTCTGATTTCAGTGGAGCTGTGGGTCTGACCCTAGATGTGTGGGTCTGACCCACCACTGGCACAGTTCCACCACTTGTAACAATAGTGGAAACTATAGTAAAAATGGAGTTTTTTTAAGAGCAGGTTAGACAAACACCTGTCAGGGAGGGTCTAGATAATACTTAGCCCTGCTGTGAGTGCATGGGACTGGACTAGATGACCTCTCGAGGTCCCTTCCAGTCCTACAATTCTATGATTCAGAGCCCAGATCCCTTTCTATTGAAGCACATTCCAGGGCGCTGTGGAGAATGGCTCTAGATAGGAGAGGGGTCCCTAGATCTGATGTGCAATGATAAGAGTTCAAATTAGAGCCCTGCACAGGACTATTTTTTTTAATCCCGCTCCCATCCTGCCCCACAATACCCACTCTGATCTGCTCCCAAATTATTTCTTGCATGTTTATCCTACTCCCACCCACAAAAACCTTAGATCCCGCAAGAGAGACAGATTCCCATATGCTACTAAAAAAGCCTGCCAAAACAATGGTGTGTGTGTGTGTGTGTGTGTGTGTGTGTGTGTGTGTGTGTGTGTGTGTGTGTGTGTGTGTGTGTGTGTGTGTGTGTGTGTGTGATCCAGACACAATTTTTACCACTAAAAGAATAAAACAAATCTTGCTGAAACCATGTAAAAAATACTTTAACTACTGTTATAATAGACATCAAATCGCTTTCTATCCCTTACTTAAATTTAAGCATTAAAACTTAAGTGTTTTCCCGCAAATTACTGCAGTCTGGTTTTTTTTGCCCACCCAATCCTGCCTACAACAAAGTACATTTTACCAGCTCCTGCTATTATGGCAGCAGGTCCTGTGGGACCCACAGGATGCCAGTCCCACTGCAGGGCTCTGGTTCAAATCACAGATCTTTCCGTTGCCAAAAGCTAAATTGAAATAAGCATAGGGTTAGACAAAATGGTAAGAACACCTGGACTCCTGACTATGCTACCACCAGAAGAGAAGAATGGGTCCAAAACTTTCCAGTGTAGATACAGCCCAAATGAGGGTAGCAGCAATAACACCTGCCTTCTCTCCAAGTGAATCACCCCTGGAATGCAGGAGGCCTGGCTGGGAGCACACCTATATGTGGTGTATGGAAAACCATATTAAATCTGTATTAAAATTGTAGAGCTAGCACTTTAAATGCTCAGTGTTTTCCCCTCCTGCTTGCAGGGGAGGGGACTCTGTAGGGAAGCAAGTGAGCAGCAGTCTGTTGGCAGCCTGCTCATTTACAGTAAGGGGTGAGTTGTGCCTCTCTCTTAAGGAGCAGACTCCTTTGTCATTCTCTGGTTTTGGCATGTGTTGTTAATCATAGTGGGCCTGGAAGGGACCTCAAGAGGTCTTCTAGTCCCATCCCCTTGCACTCATGACAGTATTATCTAGACCAGGGGTGACATCCGGCCCTTCAGATATTTTAATCTGGCCCTTGAGCTCCTGACAGGAGGGGGGGGGGCAGGGCTTGCCCTGCTCTGCACGTGCTGGGGCTCTGCGCGGCTCCCAGAAGCATGGCTGCCCCTATGCATAGGAGCCAGAGTGGGGACAGAGGGCTCCACATGCTGCCTCTGCCCCAAGCGCTGCCCCCCAGCTCCCATTGGCCGGGAACCATGAGCATTCATGGCCCGCCATAACATTTCCATACCCAGATGTGGCCCTCGGGCCAAAAAGTTTGCCCACCCCTGATCTAGACCCTCCCTGAGAGGTGTTTGTCTAACCTGTCCTTAAAAATCTCCAATGATGGAGATTCTACAACCTCCTAGGGGCAATTTATTCCACTGCTTAACCACTCTGACAGTTAGGAAGTTTTTCCTAATGTCCAACCTAAACCACCCTGGCTGCAATTTAAGCCCAATGCTTCTTGTCCTATCCTCAGAGGTTAATTAGAACAATTTTTCTCCCTCCTGCTTGTAACAACCTTTTATGTATTTGAAAACTGTTATGTCCCCCCTCAGTCTTCTCTTCTACAGACTAAACAAACCCATTTTTTTTCAATCTTCCCTTATAGATCATGTTTTCTAGACCTTTAATCATTTTTGTTGCTCTTCTCTGGACTTTCTCCAGTTTGGCCACATCTTTCCTGAAATGTGATGCCCAGAACTGGACACAGTACTCCAGTTGTGGCCTAATCAGTGTGGAGTAGAGCAGAAGAATTACCTCTCGTATCTTGCTTACAACACTCCTGTTAATACATCCCAGAATGATATTTTCTTTTTTTTCTTTTGCAACAGTGTTACATTGTTGACTCATATTTAGCTTGTGATCCACTATGACCCCCAGATCTCTTTCTGCAGTACACTTTCCTAGGCAGTCAGTTCCCATTTTGTATGTGTGCAACTGATTGTTCCTTCCTAAGTGGAGTACTTTGCATTTGTCCTTATTGACTTTCATCCTATTTACTTCAGACCATTTCTACAGTTTATCCAGATCATTTTGAATTATAATCCTATCCGAAAGCTCTTGCAACCCCTCCCAGCTTGGTATCATCCATAAACTTTGTGTGTACTCTCTATGCCATTATCTAAATTATTGATGAAGATATTGAACAGAACCGGACCCAGAACTTATCCCCTTGGGACCCCACTCGATATGCCCTTCCAGCTTGACTGTGAACCACTGATACCTACTCTCTAGGTGGCAGGGGTGGGATGGGGTGTCAGAACCTCGCCACTCCCAAGTTCACGTGCTCGCCTCTCTGTGGGCGGCCCGATGCGGACGAATGGCCTCTCTCTCCTTGGGTGGGGCAGTGTGCCCCAACGGCCAGAGTCCGTGTAACTCTCCCCAAGCATCAGGGCAGTGCAGCCTAGTGGCCAGAGTCCACATAACTCCCCCTTCATAGGCGGGGTAGTACAGCCTAGCGGCCAGAGTCTATGTAACTTGGCCAAGTGTCAGGGCAGCGTGGTCCAATGGCCAGGATCCATATAAATCGATCCCAGTGTTGAAGTAGTGCAGCCCAATGGCCAGTGTCCATATAATCACCCCCCCCTCAGACAGGGTAGTGTGGCCTAGCAGTCAGAGTCCATCTGATTCCCATGGCGTGTGGGGAGGTGGGAGGGGGACCCTGGCCTGCCTTCTTGACCGGTCCCGACCCAGGGGTCTGGTAGTGGCAAGTTCCCCTTGCCACCAGCTCAGCGGGGATCCACCCACAACACGCCAAGTGTCTGTGCAGCTCTAACGCCATTTGCCTCTAAAGTTCCCCTGGGTCACTTCCTACCATAAACGCCAGGTTCTCCGCTCCAGGGAGTCCTCCGGTCTGTTCCCCTCCTGTGACGTACTCCGTCTGGGCCTCAGAGTGCATCCCGGCTTGGCTGGCCTCCGGATCCTGGAGCGCAGGCTGTCTCTCCTCGGGAGCTGGCGGCATGCCTCCTTCCCCTCTGGTAGTCAGCCCAGACTGAGCAGCTCTGCAGGCTTTTATACCTGTTCTCCAGTTGGAGCATGCCCAGCAGAGCTTCCAGGGCATGGCTTCCTCTGCTAGGAAAGAAGGGTTAACCCCTGCGGTACCAGTGCGGGACCGCTCTGCCCCATCACAGCGCTGTACCTTTTAGGTTCTGTTTCACTAACCTCCTCGTTTTTGTGTAGTTCCCCTTTCTGAAATTAAATGCTACAGTGTTGGGCTGCTGTGGTGTTTTCCCCGCCACAGGGATGTTAAATTTAATTATATTCTGGTCACTATTACCAAGCAGTCTAGCTATATTCACCTCTTGGACCTGATCCTGTTCTCCACTCAGGATTAAATCAAGAATTGCCTCTCCTCTTGTGGGTTCCAGGACTAGCTGCTCCAAGAAGCAGTCATTTAAGGTGTCAAGAAACTTTATCTCTGCATCTCGTCCTGAGGTGACATGTACCCGGTCAATATGGGGATAGTTGAAATCCCCCCTTATTATTGAGTTTTTTATTTTAATAGCTCTCTAATCTCCCTGAGCATTTCACAGTCACTATCACCATCCTGGTCAGGTGGTCGGTAATATATCCCTACTGCTATATTCTTATTATTAGAGCATGGAATTACTATCCATAGGGATTCAACTGTAAAGTTTGATTCATTTAAGATTTTTATTCCATTGATTCTATGCTGTCTTTCACATATAGTGCCACTCCCCCACTAGCACGACCTGTTCTGTCCTTCCGATATATTTTGTACCCTGGTATCCCATTGATTATCCTCATTCCACCAAGTTTCTGTGATGCCTATTATATCAATATCCTCATTTAATACGAGGCACTCTAGTTCACCCATATTATTTAGACTTCTAGAATTGGTATATAAGCATTTTAAAAACTTGTCACTTTTTAGCTGTCTGTCATTACATGATGTAATTGAATGGGACTTTTTTTCATTTGACTGTTTCTCATCAGATCCTACCCATATTTTATCATCTTCCATCCTCTCCACCTTACGAGGACATAGAGAATCTCCATTAATAGATCCTCCCCTAAAGGATGTCTCTGTCTGAACCACATGCTCCTCCGCACCTGTCGGCTTTCCCCCGGCCCTTAGTTTAAAAACAGCTCTACGATCTTTTTAATTTTAAGGGCCAGCAATCTGGTTCCATTTTGGTTTAGGTGGAGCCCATCCTTCCTGTATAGGCTCCCCCTTTCCCCAAAATTTACCCAGTTCCTAATAAATCTAAACCCCTCCTCCCTACACCATCGTCTCATCCACGCATTGAGACTCTGCAGTTCTGCCTGTCTAACTGGCCTTGTGCGTGGAACTGGAAGCATTTCAGAGAATGCAACCATGGAGGTCCTGGATTTCTGTCTCTTACCTAGCAGCCTAAATTTGGCCTCCAGGACGTCTCTCCTATCCTTCCCTATGTCATTGGTACTTACATGGTACTTGGTACTCCCCAGCACTAGACATAAGTCTATCTAGATATCTTGAAAGATCTGCAACCTTTGCACCAGGCAGTCAAGTCACCATGTGGTTCTCCCGATCATCACAAACCCAGTCATCTATGTTTCTAATGATCGAATCCCCCATAATTATTACCTGTCTCTTCCTAATAACTGGAGTTCCCTCCCCCGGAGAGGTATCCTCAGTGCGAGAGGATACCACAACATCATCTGGAAGGAGGGTCCCAACTATGGGAAGGTTTCCCTCTGCTCCAGTTGGATGTTCTCCTTCCCTAAGACTTTCATCCTCCTCAACAGCACAGAGGCTGTCAGACTGGGGGTGGGACCATTTTACTCTGTCTCAGAAAGTCTCATCTATGTACCTCTCTGTCTTCCTTAGCTCCTCCAGTTCAGCCACCCTGGTCTCCAAAGCTTGTACATGGTCTCTAAGGGCCAGGAGCTCCTTGCACCAAATGCACAGATGCACCGCCTGCCCATAGGGCAGATAATCATACATGCTGCATTGGGTGCAATAAACTGGATAGCCCACACTCTGTTGCTGGTCTTCTTCCTGCATTATCTTTTTACTCCTGCAGCTCGTTCCTTTGTTGTTCTTTTGTTTTTATCAGGGGGTGTTTTTGGCTTTAAGTTTAAAGAATGTTAAGTGTATCTAGCCCCCCTCACATTTCCCCTGTAAACTCCCTCACAAAACTCCCCTGTTAGCTGCTCCTGTTCCCTAGCTTCTCTGGTCGCTTAGGAGCAGGCTTTTTAAAGCCCGGGTCTTCCTGAGTAGCCCCGCCTCCTGGTTAAGGGTTCATGGGTGCTAAAGGGCTTAGGGATCAAAGCCTCGTCAAGAAGATCTCGGCTCTCAGCCTTGCCTAGCAAGCCGCTAGGCTCAGCACACACACAAGTCAGCACACAGTCCCCCAAACAAACAGACCACACGTATATTTCAGTCAAGCACCAAGCACACCACAAATACAAACACAAACACACACACACTACAAACAACAAACTTACCCCAAGGGTCACGTAATCGCTCCTCCTTCACCTGGAGAACTCAGCTTTGTAGCTGCAAGAGGAGTGTGTCAGTAGAAGACATAGAGCTTCCCCGTAACCAGCTGCCCACTGTCCAGCTTTCTGTTTGAGACAGACCCAGTTCTCAGGCCTGTTACCTCTGCTTGGTGCCAGACCTCCAGCACCAAGCAGGCTTAAACGTGGTGGGTATGAGCAGCTGGGGGATTTCTCCTGTGAACAGGAATCCATCGGTGACACAGAACCCCCACAGTGACTCCAACAGCACTCCAGCTGCTAGCACAGGAGGCAACACCAGGGCATCCCAAGCAATTCCCAGCTGCTGGACTGGTCTTTGGGGAGCATCGGCAGCCAGCTTAGAGCAGCCCCATAGCTACTTTAAACTGTGAGGACTGGGTTGGCACAGAACTGCCTCCAGCACTAGGAAGCCACTAATGGCTACACTGCAAAGAAAAACCCACGGTACCAAGTCTCAGGGCCCAGGTCAACTGACTCGGGATTGCAGGGCTAAAAATAGCAGTGTAGGCATTCAGGCTTGGACTGGATCATGGGCTCTGAAACCCTCCCCCGTCGCCGGGTCTCAGAGCCCAGCCTGAGCCCATATCTGAATGTCTACACTGCTATTTTGTAAGGTCTGAGGCCATTTTCTGCAGCCATATTAGGAGAGCAGCAGCCATGAGCCAAGAAGCAAAAAGTCACATCCTCACATTCCATCTACATTACAGTAAAACAATGTGATATTGGGCTGTTAAGAGGGCGCTCCTGTCCTAATAGCACCTACCATCACCAGATAAAAAAACCCAGATTTTAAAATGGTTAAAGAAAACTTTGTTTGGTGGCATTCTGTCTGACAAGAAATTACTTATCAACAGATGCGGTTGTGAAATCCCTACTTCTTTACTGTTTTCTCTTTATGGTCCCCACTTCTCTATTGTTTATCTGTATGGTCTCTGTCTGGTTCTTTGATCGTTTCTGTGTGTTACATAACTAATTTTGCTAAGTGTAAATCAATCAAGGTGGTGGGGTATGATTGGTTAAAGAGCACAAGAGCAGGCGAACAGGGCTGCTAACAGGGGAGTTTGAGTGGGAGTTTACAGGGGAGTTGGAAGGGGGCGGGGGCGCACCACTCTGTGCATTTAGTCCCCAGGTGATAATGATGATGGAGGCTGAGACAGCTGCAGCCAGGAGCCAGGCAGCAGAGGAATCAATGCAGATGATTCCATGTGGGAGCTGTGGTATGTACATTGTCCTTGCGGGGGTGCCTAAACAGAGGTACGTGTGCATGAAGTGCCACCTAATAGAGCTGATGGAGGAAAAGATCCGGGGTTTAGAGATGCAGGTAGAAACCCTGATACAGCAGAGAACAGGTTTCGAGCAGCTGATAGATCAAAGGCTAGGCGTGGCCGAAGGGGAATGCTCAGGCATACAGCTGGGAGCAGGGGCAAAAGCCTCTGAGGGAGGAATGCTGGGGGGGGATCATGGTCAGTGGAAGCATGTGACCGTGAGAAGCAGACAGGGAAAAAGGAGGGCTAGTGATGGGGAAATAGAGCTGCGAAATAGGTTTGAAGGTTTGGAGAATGAGGAGGGGGTACAGCGGGCGCTAGCTGATGGGAGGAGGGCGAGGAAAAAGAGAAGAGCGTGTAGTCCGATACTAAGAGGGGAGGAGTCGATGGAGACAGCTCCTACTTTGGGCCCGGGGAGGGTACAGAGTGGCTTAAAGGGGACTGTAAGGGATGATAGGAATGGGAGGAGTGTACAACCAGGGGGAACGGAGCATAAACTAGCAGAGCCCACTGTCACCAGGCCGAGGCAGGTCTATGTAATTGGCGATTCCTTAGTGAAAAGGTTGGACAGGCCGGTGACCAGGGCCGATCCGGAGAACAGAAGGGTGTGCTGTTTACCGGGCGCTAAGATTCGTGATGTGGACCTGCGGTTGAAAAGGATCCTAAAAGGGGCAGGTAAGAACCCTCTTATCATCCTTCATGTAGGAACCAATGACACGGCCAGATTCTCGCTGGAGAGAATCAAGGGAGATTATGCCAGACTGGGTAAGACGCTGAAGGAAATCGAGGCTCAGGTAATCTTTAGTGGGATTTTGCCTGTCCCTAGAGAAGGGCGGCAAAGGGGGGACAGGATTGTGATGTTAAATAGTTGGCTCAGAGATTGGTGTTATAAGACGGGCTTTGGGATGTATGGCCACTGGGAGGCTTTCGGGAACAGAGAACTGTTCTCGCGGGATGGGCTCCACCTGAGTAGGGAGGGAAATAGACTTCTGGGAGGGAGGCTGGCGCATCTGATCGAGAGAGCTTTAAACTAGGAATTGCGGGGAGACGGTTGGGAGATGCACGGGCACTCTCCACGCCAGGCTTTAACATTGAGAGGGTGGACGAAGGGATAAAAACTGATATTGACAGAGGGAAGGGTTTGAACATAAGAAAGAGGGGGGGGAGGGATACTAGACCGATACGTCATACTGACGGTACGGTGTCCCTACCAAAGAGGGTAACAAAGGGGAGAGAAGCCAAAGGGCAAAAATTAGGATGTTTGTTCACTAATGCTAGAAGCCTAGGTAACAAAATGGAGGAACTGGAGCTCCTGGTCCGAGATTTGAAACCCGATATCGTGGGAATAACTGAAACGTGGTGGAACGGTAGCCACGACTGGAGTGCAGGTATGGAAGGGTATGTTCTTTTTAGGAAAGACCGGAACAAAGGTAAAGGGGGTGGGGTTGCCTTGTATGTCAATAAAGAGGTAGAGTGTAATGAAATAAATAGTAATGGAATAGATAATACGGAGTCTGTTTGGGCAAGGGTCACGTTGGGGAAGAAAAATACTAGAGCCTCCCCTGGGATAGTGATCGGGGTGTGCTATAGACCGCCGGGATCCAGCCTGGAGATGGATAGAGAACTCTTTAATGTTTTTAAAGAGGTCAATACTGGTAGGAACTGTATGATCATGGGAGACTTTAACTTCCCGGATATAGATTGGGGAATAAACGCTAGTAATAATCATAGGGCTCAGCTTTTCCTAGATGTGATAGCTGATGAATTCCTTCACCAAATGGTTGCTGAACCGACGAGGGGGGATGCCATTTTAGATTTGGTTTTGGTGAGTAGTGAGGACCTCGTTGAGGAAATGGTTGTAGGGGACAACCTTGGCTCGAGTGATCATGAGCTAATCCGGTTCAAACTAAATGGAAAGATAAATAAAAATGCATCTGAGACTAAGGTTTATGATTTCAAGAGGGCTAACTTTACTAAATTAAGGCAGCTAGTTAAAAAAGTGGATTGGGCAAACATATTTAGAGATCTAAAGGCGGAAGAGGCGTGGGATTATTTTAGGTGGAGGTTGCAGGACCTCTCTGAGGCCTGTATCCCGAGAAAGGGAAAAAGGGTTGTAGGTAGCGGTTTTAGACCGGACTGGATGAGCAAGCGTCTCAGAGGGGTGATTAGGAAAAAACAGAAGGCGTATAAACAGTGGAAGATGGGAGGGATCAGCAAAGAAACCTACCTTATGGAGGTAAGAGGGTGTCGGGATGCGGTTAGAAAGGCCAAAAGCCAAGTGGAGATAGATCTCGCGAAGGGAATTAAAAACAATAGTAAAAGGTTTTTTAGCCATATAAATAGGAAGAAATCCAAGAAAGAAGAAGTGGGACCGCTTAAGAATGGAGACGGGGTGGAGATTAAAGATCATCTAGGCATGGCACAATATCTGAACGAATATTTTGCCTCGGTATTTAATGAGGCTACTGAAGGGCTTGGGAATAGTGGCGGCGTGAATGATGGGAATGAAGGAGGGGGGGTAGACATTACGGTATCCGAGGTACGAGCCAAACTTGAAAAGCTTAACGGCAGTAAATCGGGCGGTCCGGATGACCTTCATCCGAGAATATTAAAAGAATTGGCGAGTGAAATTGCGAGCCCGTTAGCGAAAATTTTTAATGAATCCCTAAACTCGGGGGTTGTACCGCTGGACTGGAGATTAGCTAATGTAGTTCCTATATTCAAGAAGGGGAAAAAAAGTGACCCGGGTAACTACAGGCCTGTTAGTTTAACGTCTGTAGTGTGCAAAGTCATGGAAAAAATATTGAAGGAGAGAGTACTTACGGACCTTGAGGTCGATGGCGTCTGGGACAAATTACAACATGGTTTTACGAAAGGTAGATCGTGCCAAACCAACCTGATCTCCTTCTTTGAGAAAGTAACAGATTTTTTAGATAAGGGCAATGCGGTGGATCTGATATATCTTGATTTCAGTAAGGCGTTTGATACGGTACCGCATGAAGAATTACTGCGTAAATTGGAAAGGATGGGGATCGAAATGAAATTCCGGAGGTGGATAAAGAACTGGTTAAAGGGGAGACTGCAGAGGGTCGCACTGAAAGGGGAGCTGTCGGGTTGGAGGGAGGTTACCAGTGGGGTTCCTCAGGGTTCGGTTTTGGGTCCGATGTTATTCAATCTATTCGTCGCTGACCTCGGAACCGAAAGTAGGAGTGGGCTGATAAAGTTTGCGGATGACACGAAGTTGGGAGGTATTGCCAATTCGGAGAAGGATAGGGATATCCTCCAGGGGGATTTGGATGACCTGGTAAACTGGAGTATTAGTAATAGGATGAAATTTAATAGTGAGAAGTGTAAGGTTATGCATCTAGGGATGACTAATAAGAATTATAGTTATAGGCTGGGGACGCACCTGTTGGAAGTAACGGACGAGGAGAGGGACCTCGGAGTCCTGGTCGATCGCAAGATGACTATGAGTCGGCAATGTGATGTGGCCGTCAAAAAGGCTAATGCGGTCTTGGGTTGCGTTAGGCGAGGTATTTCTAGTAGAGATAAGGAGGTGCTAGTCCCGTTATACAAGGCGCTGGTGAGACCTCATTTGGAGTACTGTGTGCAGTTCTGGTCTCCCATGTTTAAGAAGGATGAACTTAAACTGGAAAGGGTACAGAGAAGGGCCACTAGGATGATTCGAGGAATGGAAAGCCTGTCGTATGAAAGGCGACTTGAGGAGCTCGGATTGTTTTCCTTAACCAAAAGAAGGTTGAGGGGAGATATGATTGCTCTCTTTAAATATATCAGAGGGATCAATATCGGGGAGGGAGAGGAATTATTTCGGCTCAGTGCTAATGTGGATACGAGAACAAATGGATATAAATTGGCAGTTGGGAAGTTTAGGCTTGAAATTAGGCGAAGGTTTCTGACCGTCAGAGGAGTGAAATACTGGAATGGCCTGCCGGGGGACATAGTGGGGGCAAAAGACCTCTCCGGCTTTAAGACTAAGCTTGATAAGTTTATGGAAGGGATGATCTGATAGGATAACTTGATTTACCCAATAGGTCAATAATGTGCCGCCTGGGAGTTAGTACCGATTTTAAATGTTGGGATATTGGGAGTCTTTTCCTAAGTGTCAGGATAGAGAATATTGGCCACATGCTCGGGGTTCAGCTGATCGCCATATTTGGGGTCGGGAAGGAATTTTCCTCCGGGGTAGATTGGCAGAGGCCCTGGAGGTTTTTCGCCTTCCTCCGAGCATGGGGCAGGGGTTGTTTGCTAGAGGATTATCTGCTGCTTGAAGTCACCAAATCAGGATTTGGGGACTTCAACAGCTGAGTCAAGGGTGAGAATTATTTCGGGGTGGGTGGGTCAACTTTTGTGGCCTGCATCATGCAGGAGGTCAGACTAGATGATCATAATGGTCCCTTCTGATCTCAAGTTCTATGATTCTATGATTGTTTAGAAAATTGTTTAGTAATATTTTAGTTAAATGATTGGTTAAGGTATAGGTAAGCATGACTCAAGTTTCATTATATAAACTGGGGCCCAAGGAGACCATCAGAAGGAAAAGAAGAATAAGAAGGAAAGACCTGGAAGAAGAAGAAGGACTCACCTCTAAGACACAGCCTAAGATCAAAGCTTCTAAGAATCCTCTGCACGACCGTGAAGTGCAGCAACCAGAATCCAGATGAGACTGACCTTGCCTGGCCAACAGGGAAAGTCCACCTGCCTGATCAGGATTGGTGAGCATAGCATTATATCCTTAGCATGTGTATTCTGTTTGGTAATTGTTAATAAATACAGAATAAGGATATTACTGTGTAAGGCTCTTTCACTGGTAAAAGGTCCTGCAAACCCGCAGAAGATTACGCCCTGAGCCCTAGGAACTGGATAAGGGTGAGTGCCTTTTGCCCGAAGCCCACAGAAGGGAATGGGTGGGGTGCCTAAATCAACCGGGTTACACTTTTAGCCCATGGAAGGGTAAAGGTGGGGTGTCCTAGAGTGTATGTAACAGAGAATTTTGGGCGGGTAACACAGCCATACTCCTGAGGGAATTCTGTGCCAAAAAATTAAAAATTATGTACACAATATTTTAAAATTCTGCAAATTTTATTTGTCAATAAATAAATGTGGCTCCAGCATGGCAGTGGGGAATACAGGCCATTGGCTGCATTGAGGTGGGAGATCACCTGAAGACCTCACCTGCCCCGGTACAGGGACTCGGCAGTGAGGCTGCACCTGACCCTGACACACAGTGCAAGGGTTGGGCCTTCCCCTCTGCTTCAGATGCACCAGGTGTGGGTGGGCAGGCTCAGCGCAGCAGGATCCAAGTGTGGAGGGGCTTAGTATGGGTGGATCTAAGTGTGGGGTGAGAGGTTTCTGTGTGGGGCAATCTGGGTGCGGGCGGCTCAGTGGGAGATCTGGATGCACAGGGGCTCATTGGGGGGTTCTGGGTGCAGGGTCAATGTGACTCTCCAGGGGATCCAGGTGAAGGTGGTTGGGGCTCAGCAATGTCTGGGTGTGAGGAGGTCTGGATGTGGGGAGATGGAGCTCGGTGGGACGGTCTGGGGGGCTTAATGGGGGGGCCGGGGGTGGGGGGAATCACTGGTGGGGGGTCTGGGTGCTGGGGGAGTGTGGCTTGATATCTGAAAATCCAGCCCTATAGGATGTAGGTTTAAGTCTTTCACATCAGCTGCTTGAAAGACGAAACCTACATCCTATAGGGCTGGATTAGTTTAGACTCATGATAGATGAAGACTTTTGATAGATATAGGTTCTTATACATTAGCCTAGGCAAATAGAAGCCTTGTTATCTAACTCTCAGTCATTAAAAATAAAGTTTGAAAGATGCCATGTGTTTGTATTTCTATTCAATAATCTAAGCACAGCCAGAGTAGTACACCTCTACCTCGATATAACGCTGTCCTCGGGAGCCAAAAAATCTTACCGCGTTATAGGTGAAACCGTGTTATATCGAACTTGCTTTGATCCACCGGAGTGCGCAGCCCTGCTCCCCTCTTCCCCCCCCCCTCCCCGCCCCCAGCACTGCTTTACCACGTTATATCCAAATTCGTGTTATATCGGGTGGCGTTATATTGAGGTAGCGGTGTAGTTAAGAAAACTTGGCAAAATGTTCAGTGGCAAGAACAAGATCCTCTCCAACGAGCTACCCAGCACCCCACTCTTCTTTGTTCTATTTAGGTCCTTATACCATGCCCACTGTGGTTAATAAATGCTTAACACACATACTTAACCCCAATAGTGTGGGTTCCTAGGCTTTTCTTGGCTTGAATTCTTATAGTTTCCCAGATTTAGATCCGATAGCTGGGTAAGTCTCAAGAAGATTGGAGACTCTGGAAAGGCGCTTAAGTCTCATTAAAGTCAATGGGGTTTAAGCACTTTCCTGAATTGGATACTGATAAGAACCAAAAGTGCAAGAGTTCAGGTGCTCAACAGAAGTTTAGGCAGACTAGGATACTGAGTCTCCTACTGCAGGAAACCAGTAATCACCTGGAGCAAAGCTCCAGAAATCTAGCAAGACTATGCCCTGCCTTTCTCCCCCTGCCTTGGACACACTGTAGGAAGAAACTGCTTTAAACTGTGAGGACCAGTATCTGGCCAGGATCAGAAGCAAAGTAGTGCAAG
Source organism: Platysternon megacephalum (assembly GCA_003942145.1). NCBI lineage: Eukaryota > Metazoa > Chordata > Testudines > Platysternidae > Platysternon > Platysternon megacephalum. The sequence continues at coordinate 2,044,852 of QXTE01000148.1, read as the reverse complement.
AAAAAGACACTTCAAACTTTTGACCCTCAAAACAACTGAGTTCCATCTGAGTTGAGTCAACTTACTTATTTGACTTGACCTGCCCAGCCCTAGCTAGGATACTTACACCTATAGCAGTCCTAAGGAAACATATACAAGGGGGCAAATTCACTTCTGTTGGCTTCAGTGGAATTATACCAGGGATAAATTAGCCCAAGTGACACTTTCCACTTTCAAACCACTGTGCACGGGCAGGGGGTGGGGGACTAGATAGAAATGGTAATGCTATTGCCAGATACACCATCAAGTAGCTAAACTTTGGTGTACACAATAATGTTGCATCTTGAAAAGCCATTTCAGAAGGAGGGCTGGGGTCCAGAGGCATGGAATAAACAGGATGAGAGTGCTCACTGCTGTGTTGCCACTCCTCAGTTCATTCCAAAAATAAACTGCTGCACCCTTAGAACAAAACCATTATCTCAAGCCCTGTCCTGTACTCAGGCAGGAGGAGATGTTATCAGAAGCTGGCCAGCCAACAGAAACAACTGCTGAAACAAAATCCTTTGTGGCGGGTTCATTGTTTCCTGAACACCCAGCAAGCATCTCCATCTCTGGAATGGATCCACCCTGCATAACAGCAAGGAGCTTTGCTAACATCATTAGCCATTATCCAAAGCAGCAAGACAGTGAATGAAGACAATGCAGCAGCTTACACCTGCTTTATCACTTCTCTGCTATCAGTTCTCCCCAGCTCTAAACAATAAAGTGAAGGGGGGAGTGTGTGTAGTGGTTGGAACAGGAGACTGTGAATCAGGACTCCTGGAGCTAAGTTCAAAGTCGATGTGCAAAGTGCTGTCAACTGCAGATCAGGACATGCGGGCCAGATTGCAGCCCTGGTGATGCTATCATGCAAAGGAGAAATGGAACATAAGGGCAACTTTTATTCTGCTGTTCAGGCTACCTGCATCATGGGTGGCAGCAACTGCTACACTCCACTCCTGTGCATGTGGCCAGGAAGTGGGCAGAGCCAGGTTCTGACCACTACATCTGGGCCAATGTCCTGGGCGAAGTAATCCATGCCAACTATCTGGAGGATAGATTTGACAGGTGAAGTAGGGGGAAGCCAGGAATCAGACTGTGCCTCAGAGTTTGAATCTGGTTCCTGGCCTGCTTTAGGGGCAGTACAGCTGTGCACTCCCCCATCCTCACAACTTGTGACTAAGTCTCAATGGAGCAAATAAGTTGGAACATTTATATAGCAGGGCCAGGAGAGAGGGGTGTAACAGGAAAAGTAGCTAAGAGGAGACGCAGATGCGAGATAAGGCAGCCCCTACTCAGTGATGTGCAGCCTGGGTTTTAACTAAGGGCTCCAAAAGTGTCTCCCTCGGCCTGTGATAAGTCCATGTGGGTGTGCTGCAGAGAGCACTGGGGACTCTATTCGTTCTTCACTGGCTGTCCTGTTTAAACAAAACCATTTTCATCAACCTATGCAAGGAGGGAGGCAGCCCTGAGTAGCAAATGGGCTTCTACAAATGCATTTGCTGGAGGTGTTCCTGAAAACTGTACTGGGCATACGCTAGCATAGCAGGTATACTTCAAATAAGTGATGAAGGCTTTGTAGGGGAAGTTAGATGCATCCTTCCATAGATTCTTCCCCCAGAATACATGCCTTCTGGTGCAATACAATCTCTTCTATAGGCAGAAAGGTTTATTCTTCAGCAGTATTTTTATGGGCCTCAGGGATAATTCATATATGACATGGATGATTAAGCAGCATTCAGAGAGGGCAACTCCAAGATAGCAAAGACATGCCAGTCTTCCCTTCTGTTTGGTGGAGAAGTTGAGACCCCCCCCCACCCCACCCCAGTACTATTAGCTATACCCTTTCTAGCTCACAGGTGTGTTCATAAGTTGCATGCTGTGGCTCGCACTCACCTGTTCAGTTTACAGGAGGAGAGACTCCCTTTCCCTTGCATAGACTTCTTTACTGATGTGAAACTTAAGCTGCTTGATGCATCATCCAGCCTGGCACACTAGGTTCTATTCTCAACACTCCTACAGCCCCCACCGTGTGACCTGGAGGTAAATCACTTTGGCTAAAGTTTTTACAAGTGGCCACAGATTTTGGTGCCCAACCCGACATACCTTGGGCCTGATTTTCAGGATTGCTGAGTACCCATTCAGGTAGACAGGATACATACAAAAACCACCCAAAAAACCCAAACCCATTTAGTGTCCCACATTGGGCTTCCAAAACTGAGGCACGTGCACACACACACACATCAGTTATAATCCTGGTCTTACCCTCTCTCTGCCTTAGTTTCTGCATCTGTAAGATGGAGACAAGATGTACATGAGAATGTCTCACGTCAAACCCCTTTGGTTGCCAAAAAGGCCAAAGAGGGAATGGATCCTATTGAATTAACAATTTGTCCTAGAGGCGAGGCCCTTCAGGGCAGGACAGAGACACTTTTGGTGGGGCAGGTAGAGAAGCTGACCCTGAGGCTGCTTATGAGGTCCATGCTCTGGGAGTAAACAGAAAACATCAGTGCCCAGGCTTAAACTTTTGAATAGTGATTTACCGGAGGTTGACATGGTACGTGATTACTACTGGGAATCTAACCAGCTAGTTTCTTTTTAATGTATAACCTAATGAAGAGATTACAATATACATGAAGTAACATTAGGTTATGCCCTGCAAGTGATTTCTTCAGAGAGAATTATTTTGATATAAGCTCAGTCAAAGGGAGTGCAATTAATGAGGGGGAAACTAGCATTAAAAATAAATAAAAACCAGAACCATCCAGGAATGTTGGCAAGGAAATAAAGAAGCCCATCAGATAAGAACAGAACAGTGTTGTGATCTGTCCTGAAACTATTTCCCCAAGTAAATTTATTATCTTTGGTGTATTAGCATAAACCCCTGAGCAGGACGGCTAGGAAATGTCAGGCCCTGCTCAACATGTTTGTCAGAGAAAGTGGGTATTGCTGTTGGGTGTGTGACGGGTTGGATCACAGAAACCCCCTTGGGAGCTGCCAACTGATGTGCCAAGACTACTTATGCCCCTGCTTTCCCTGCCAGCTCAGGACCCCCGCACCCTGTTTTGTTGAGCCAGACACTCCCGTCTGCTCCAACACAGACCCAGGGTCTGAACCACGTGCCCCAAATCTGCAGACTTAACTGAAAGCAGCTTACAGAAGTGTTCTTGTCTTTAACACTCAGATGCCCAACTCCCAATGGGGTCTAAACCCAAATAAATCCGTTTTACCCTGTATAAAGCTTATACAGGGTAAACTCATGAATTGTTCGCCCTCTATAACACTGATAGAGAGATATGCACAGCTGTTTGCCCCCCCCCCTCCCCCCCCCCCCCCAGTATTAATACATACTCTGGGTTAATTAATAAGTAAAAAGTGATTTTATTAAATACAGAAAGTAGCATCTAAATGGTTTCAAGTAGTAACAGACAGAACAAAGTGAATTACCAAGCAAAATAAAATAAAACACGCAAATCTAAGCCTAACATAGTAATACAACTGAGTACAGATAAAATCTCGCCCTGAAAGATGTTTCAATAAGTCTCTTTCACAGACTGGACGCCTTCCTAGTCTGGGCACAATCCTTTCCCCTGGTACAGCCCTTGTTCCAGCTCAGGTGGTAGCTAGGGGATTCCTCATGATGGCTCCCTAATTTGTTCTGTTCCACCCACTTATATATCTTTTGCATAAGGCAGGAATCCTTTGTCCCTCTGGATTCCCCCCCCACCCCCCCACTTCTCAATGGAAAAGCACCAGGTTAAAGATGGATTCCAGTTCAGGTGACATGATCACATGTCACTGTAAGACTTCATTACCCACTTGCCAGCATACAGGTATACAGGAAGACTTACAGGTAAAACAGAGCCATCTGCAGTCAATTGTCCTGGTTAATGGAAGTCCTCAAGATTCCAAACCATCATTAATGGCCCACACTTTGCATAATTACAATAGGCCCTCAGAGTTATATTTCATATTTCTAGTTTTAGATACAAGAGTGGTACATTTATACAAATACGATGATCACACTCAGTAGATTATAAGCTTTGTAATGATACCTTACAAGAGACCTTTTGCATGAAGCATATTCCAGTTACATTAGCATATTTTCATAACATTATATAGACTGCAACGTCACAGGGTGTTTCATGGTGTCATGTTCCTCATTCTAGGAGGAAGCAGAGATGTGATGTTGTTTTGCCAACAGCAAAACAAAGTGGAACTGTTCTCTCTCCTGGAGCAAGTGCTACTCAGGTCACAACATGATACAGAAAAAAGAGACCAGGTCGTTTAGTGTCCTAGCTGTCACCCTACACTCTAATAGAGTACATTTGCCCTATCCTACCCCACTGAAGTCAATGGAAAGACTGAAGGAACTAGATCGGGCAAACTACAGCCCGCGGGCTGGATCTGGCCCGCCAGTCGTTTTAATCCAGCCCTCGAGCTCCTGCTGGAGAGCAGGGTCTGGGGCTTGCCCCGCTCCAGCGCTCCAGCCGGGGAGCAAGGTTGGGGGCTGCTCCTATGCATAGGGGTAGCCAGGGGGCTCCACTCCACACGCTACCCCCACCCCAAGCTCCACCCCCACAACTCCCATTGTGCTGGGAACCACGGCCAATGGGAGCTGCAGGGGCGATGCCTGCAGATGGGGCAGCACACAACAGAGCTGCCTGGCCGCGCCTCCACGTAGGAGCCAGAGGGGGGACATGCCGCTGCTTCCAGGAGCTGCTTGAAGTTAGCACTGCCCCCCCACCTGTGCCCCAACCCTTTGCCCCAGCCCTGATCCCCCTCCTGCCCTCCGAACCCCTCAGTCCCAGCCGGGAGCACCGTCATCCCCAGCCCCACCCCAGAGCCTGCACCCCCAGCCAGAGCCCTCACTCCCCCTGCCCTAGCCCAGAGCCCCCTCCCGCACCCTGAACTCCTCATTTCTGGCCACACCCTGGAGCCCACACCCCCAGACAGAGCCCTCACCCCCTCCCACACCCCAACCCCAATTTCATGAGCATTCATGGCCTGCCATACAATTTCTATACCCAGATGTGGCCCTCGGGCCAAAAAGTTTGATCACCCCTGAACTAGATCCTGTTCATAATGAGAGTCTAAGTACAGCGACCATGCTGTCACAGCCAGACACTATTCTTGCCTGACACGCGCTGCTTGCACCGTAATGCCAAGTTTCATGTCAGGCTGCTACTGTCACCTTATTCAATAGCTCTGAACAGCCTTCTCTTGTCCCTCTGCTTCCCCTTTGTGTCAGACCGTAAATAATGGTTTGTATCCTAAGGCTGAGTCTCCCATTGTGCATGTGAGCTACAGAAAAACAGTAAACAAGTTCTAAGTGCACCAAGGTTCATAGTCTTTGAAACAATTTGCCAAAGCAGTTGTACATTCAGAATTAGGGACTATGGGGAGTTCTGCCAGGACAAACCATGGTGGTGAGCAACAACATGTCTCTCTCCATGACTGACATCAACATAAGCTTTCAAGAAGATCTACTCTGCTAGCCAACCCACAAGACCGACTTTTAGAGAAAAATGGGCTGGATGTATAGCCCTGTAGGGGGCTCCACTACCTCATTTCTACTCCCAATTAAATCAGACAGCAGCGAGGTTTTCCAGTTGATCAGTAACATATGGCACTAACAGGAAGTAGTGTATGATCCCTGATAAGCATGAGGGAGGTAGCTGTGACACTGCACCCCATATTCTTCACAGTGATATTATGATATGATTATGGCATAACTATGATGCATTTTGTACAAGATGTCTCTTATCAGGTGTCTATGGAACAGTTATGATTTGCTGAATATGATTATCCTATTTGTATGTATGTATCATTTTTGTATCTGAAGTTATGAATATTGACGATGTATCTGTATTTCACATGTAGTCACCCACTAGGCAAGATGCTTCCAGTCTAAATAGCTGGTTGTGAAGGGCCCATTAGGGAAAACAATAGGCCTTAGAAGAACCATCTGGTGAGCCTTCCCGAGAACACTCCAGGCAGCCTATGGATAATGGCTGCTATGACTCTGCAAGGGCCTGTGACCAGGCCACATGACTCTGGATTCCATTTTGGGTACCTGTGGTTTTCCACAAGCTGGTCTGGGAACTGAGCTGGGTTCCCACCATATGCTAAGTCAGTGGTCACCAACCAGTAGATTGCGACTGACTGGTCGATCGTGGAGACTCTGACAGTCAATCTCAGTCTCCCTAGGATTGCCAATCCTCCTGTAGCCAAACCGGAAGATCGGCCGCTAATAGTCCGGCGGCGCAGCAAGGCTAAGGCATCCCTGCCTGCTCTGGCCCTCTGCCACTCCCAGAAGCAGCCGGCATGTCCGGCAGCAGCTCCTGGGGGGGAGGGGCAGGGGGGCTCCATGCACTCCCCTCGCCTGCAGGCACTGCTCCCGCAGCTCCCATTGGCCGGGAATGGGGAACCATGGCTGCTCCCTGGGTTGGAGCTGGGGGTTGGGGTGCAGGAGGGGTTTCAGGGCTGGGTGATCTGGTACTTAAAAAGGTTGGAGACCTCTGCTTTAGATCTTCAGGCTGCTTTTGCCTAGTAAGCCACAATAATTGAGAAATACACAAACTCCACAGGATTATCTCTTAAAAAGATAAATTTGGAACAAAGGGAAAATAATGGCTCTATGAAGCATAATTTAAAGAACTGACAGTGCTTGTACATTATTTTTAAACTACACTTTAGATAAAACTTCTGTGCAGATATTGACTAATGTAGTTAAGCAACACAAGTCCATTCTGAGGCTTCTACCAATCAGCTGAAGACTGAATTGAGGAATCAAAGATCATTGATGCACAATTTTAACCCTGTTGTGGATGTCACTTACATTTCAGTGTAAAAACCAGCTCTCAGTAACAATAACCTACTCTCAGAGGTTATACTAATATCTTTTACTTTTACTGAACTGGTCCAGTTTGTTGCCAGTATTCTGCTGGGAGAATTGTGTGGGTGGAATCTCTAAAGTAAGTCAGAGCTTTATTTCCATATTGCTCAAGTAATTGAATTGATCTCTTGATTAAAAAGCAATTGCTGTATTTCTACTTGTCTGGATTCCTACTGTTACTCCAAAATACAATTAACTTAATGCACTTTTTCAGTATGGCCATGAAAGCTCCCCTGGTGAGAAGGACTCTGATGCCATTTGTGAGCTGTAATATATATTTGAGGTTCATGGTTTTTACTGAAGTTGGTAGAGTGCAGAGTAAACCACTTTTCTCACTAGTCGGAAGATATCTGCTACTAGAAGACTCTTTAATGCAGCAGACAAAGACATAAGATCAGAAAATTCAAATTGGAAATAAGATGCAAATTAGGTAACTGATCATTGGCACAAAATCCCAAGGGATGCTGTAAGCTTTTCATTGCTTAGAGTCAAGATTTGTTCTCCCTCTAAGGGCTGGTCCACACTAGGGGCAGGGATCGAACTAAGATACGCGACTTCAGCTACGCGAATAGCGTAGCTGAAGTCGAAGTATCTTAGTTCGAATTTGGCGCGCTTACCTCGCGTCCGCGCGATCGACGTTCGCGGCTCCCACGTCGACTCCGGTAACTCCGCTCGCCCTGCAGGGGTACCGTAGTTCGAAGTAGCGCGTTCGGGGATCGATTTATCGCGTCCAGACAAGACGCGATAATTCGATCCCCGATAGTTCGATGGCTACCCGCCGATTTCGGCGGGTAGTGTAGACGTAGCCTAAAAGATATACTAATACTAATACTGCATGCATCCGATGAAGTGGGTTTTAGCCCACGAAAGCTTATGCTCAAATAAATTTGTTAGTCTCTAAGGTGCCACAAGTACTCCTTGTTCTTTTTGTAGAAATAACAGTAATCTCACAAACCCAAATACCCTTGCCCTGCCCCCTGCCTGCCCCTTCTCCAAGGCCACGCCCTGCTCACTCCATCCCTCCTCCCTCTGTGGCTCGTTCTCCCCCACCCTCACTTCACCGGGCTGGGACAGGGGGCTATGGTGCGGGAGGGGGTGCGGGTTCTGGGCTGGGGCCGAGGAGTTTGGAGTGTGGGCGGGGATCCGGGCTGAGCCTGGGGTAGGGGTGCGGGAGGAGGCTCAAGGCTGGGGCAGAAGATTGGGGTGCAACAGGAGGTGCGGGCTCTGGAAGGGAGTTGGGGTGAAGGAGGAGGTGCAGGGTGTGGGAGGGGGCTCATGGCTGGGGCCGGGGTGCAGGAGGGGGTTCAGGGCTGGGGTAGGGGGGTGGGATGCAGGAGGGGGTGTGGGCTCTGGGAGGGGGTTGGGGTGCAGTAGGGGATGTGGGATGCGGGAGGGGGCTCAGGGCTGGGGCCAGGGGTTGGGGCGCAGGAGGGGTTCGGGCTCTGACAGGGCGCCGCTTACCTAAGGCAGCTCCCAGGCGGCAGTGCAGCAGGGCTAAGGCAGGCTTCCTGCCTGCCGTGGCCCCACGCTGCTACCGGAAGCAGCCAGCATGTCCGGCAGTGGCTTCTGCAGGGGGAGAGGCAGGTGGCTCCACGCACTGCCCCTGTCTGCAGGCACCGCCCCTGGAGCTCCCATTGGCTGCAGTTCCCCATTCCCAGCCAATGGGAGCTGCCTGCAGGCGAGGGCAGTGCGCAGAGACCTTCTGCCCCTCCCCTTCCCAGGACACAGTTAGTGGGTGCAAGGGAAACCTGTTCAGATTCTCCACAGGTTTGTCCCTTGCGAAATCAATTACACCTGTCTAAAGCAAGTGTAAAATGCTACCAAATTTGATTGTACATGTTTTATGCTCACTTTGCACAGGTGCAGAGAACTGTGCAAGTTGGAGGAGAATCCAGGATATCCTAAATACACAGAACTAGGCAGGTAAGCAAGATTTACTCCAAAGGCTATAGCCATATTCATAGAATCATAGAATCATAGAATATCAGGGTTGGAAGGGACCTCAGGAGGTCATCTAGTCCAACCCCCTGCTCAAAGAAGGACCTAATCCCAACTAAATCATCCCAGCCAGGGCTTTGTCAAGCCTGACCTTAAAAACCTCTAAGGAAGGAGATTCCACCACCTCCCTAGGTAACCCATTCCAGTGCTTCACCACCCTCCTAGTGAAAAAGTTTTTCCTAATATCCAATCTAAACCTCCCCCACTGCAACTTGAGACCATTACTCCTTGTTCTGTCATCTGGTACCACTGAGAACAGTCTAGATCCATCCTCTTTGGAACCCCCTTTCAGGTAGTTGAAAGCAGCTATCAAATCCCCCCTCATTCTTCTCTTCTGCAGACTAAACAATCCCAGTTCCCTCAGCCTCTCCTCATAACTCATGTGCTCCAGCCCCCTAATCATTTTTGTTGCCCTCCGCTGGACTCTTTCCAATTTTTCCACATCCTTCTTGTAGTGTGGGGCCCAAAACTGGACACAGTACTCCAGGTGAGGCCTCACCAATGTCGAATAGAGGGGAACGATCACGTCCCTCGATCTGCTGGCAATGCCCCTACTTATACAGCCCAAAATGCCGTTAGCCTTCTTGGCAACAAGGGCACACTGTTGACTCATATCCAGCTTCTCGTCCACCGTAACCCCTAGGTCCTTTTCTGCAGAACTGCTGCCTAGCCACTCGGTCCCTAGTCTGTAACAGTGCATGGGATTCTTCCGTCCTAAGTGCAGGACTCTGCACTTGTCCTTGTTGAACCTCATCAGGTTTCTTTTGGCCCAATCCTCTAATTTGTCTAGGTCCCTCTGTATCCTATCCCTACCCTCCAGCGTATCTACCACTCCTCCCAGTTTAGTGTCATCTGCAAATTTGCTGAGAGTGCAGTCCACGCCATCCTCCAGATCATTAATGAAGATATTGAACAAAACCGGCCCCAGGACCGACCCTTGGGGCACTCCACTTGAAACCGGCTGCCAACTAGACATGGAGCCGTTGATCACTACCCGTTGAGCCCGACGATCTAGCCAGCTTTCTATCCACCTTATAGTCCATTCATCCAGCCCATACTTCTTTAACTTGCCGGCAAGAATACTGTGGGAGACCGTATCAAAAGCTTTGCTAAAGTCAAGGAATAACACATCCACTGCTTTCCCCTCATCCACAGACCCAGTTATCTCCTCATAGAAGGCAATTAGGTTAGTCAGGCATGACTTGCCCTTGGTGAATCCATGCTGACTGTTCCTGATCACTTTCCTCTCCTCTAAGTGCTTCAGAATTGATTCCTTGAGGACCTGCTCCATGATTTTTCCAGGGACTGAGGTGAGGCTGACTGGCCTGTAGTTCCCCGGATCCTCCTTCTTCCCTTTTTTAAAGATGGGCACTACATTAGCCTTTTTCCAGTCATCCGGGACCTCCCCCGATCGCCATGAGTTTTCAAAGATAATGGCCAATGGCTCTGCAATCACATCCGCCAACTCCTTTAGCACCCTCGGATGCAGCGCATCCGGCCCCATGGACTTGTGCTCGTCCAGTTTTTCTAAATAGTCCCGAACCACTTCTTTCTCCACAGAGGGCTGGTCACCTTCTCCCCATACTGTGCTGCCCAGTGCAGCAGTCTGGGAGCTGACCTTGTTCGTGAAGACAGAGGCAAAAAAAGCATTGAGTACATTAGCTTTTTCCACATCCTCGGTCACTAGGTTGCCTCCCTCATTCAGTAAGGGGCCCACACTTTCCTTGACTTTCTTCTTGTTGCTAACATACCTGAAGAAACCCTTCTTGTTACTCTTAACATCTCTTGCTAGCTGCAACTCCAAGTGTGATTTGGCCTTCCTGATTTCACTCCTGCATGCCTGAGCAATATTTTTATACTCCTCCCTGGTCATTTGTCCAATCTTCCACTTCTTGTAAGCTTCTTTTTTGCGTTTAAGATCAGCAAGGATTTCACTGTTTAGCCAAGCTGGTCGCCTGCCATATTTACTATTCTTTCTACACATCGGGATGGTTTTTTCCTGCAACCTCAATAAGGATTCTTTAAAATACAGCCAGCTCTCCTGGACTCCTTTCCCCCTCATGTTATTCTCCCAGGGGATCCTGCCCATCAGTTCCCTGAGGGAGTCAAAGTCTGCTTTTCTGAAGTCCAGGGTCCGTATTCTGCTGCTTTCCTTTCTTCCTTGTGTCAGGATCCTGAACTCGACCATCTCATGGTCACTGCCTCCCAGGTTCCCATCCACTTTTGCTTCCCCTACTAATTCTTCCCGGTTTGTGAGCAGCAGGTCTAGAAGAGCTCTGCCCCTAGTTGGTTCCTCCAGCACTTGCACCAGGAAATTGTCCCCTACACTTTCCAAAAACTTCCTGGATTGTCTGTGCACCGCTGTATTGCTCTCCCAGCAGATATCAGGGTGATTAAAGTCTCCCATGAGAACCAGGGCCTGCGATCTAGTAACTTGTGCTAGTTGCCGGAAGAAAGCCTCGTCCACCTCAACCCCCTGGTCTGGTGTTCTATAGCAGACTCCCACCACNAGTTCCCCGGATCCTCCTTCTTCCCTTTTTTAAAGATGGGCACTACATTAGCCTTTTTCCAGTCATCCGGGACCTCCCCCGATCGCCATGAGTTTTCAAAGATAATGGCCAATGGCTCTGCAATCACATCCGCCAACTCCTTTAGCACCCTCGGATGCAGCGCATCCGGCCCCATGGACTTGTGCTCGTCCAGTTTTTCTAAATAGTCCCGAACCACTTCTTTCTCCACAGAGGGCTGGTCACCTTCTCCCCATACTGTGCTGCCCAGTGCAGCAGTCTGGGAGCTGACCTTGTTCGTGAAGACAGAGGCAAAAAAAGCATTGAGTACATTAGCTTTTTCCACATCCTCGGTCACTAGGTTGCCTCCCTCATTCAGTAAGGGGCCCACACTTTCCTTGACTTTCTTCTTGTTGCTAACATACCTGAAGAAACCCTTCTTGTTACTCTTAACATCTCTTGCTAGCTGCAACTCCAAGTGTGATTTGGCCTTCCTGATTTCACTCCTGCATGCCTGAGCAATATTTTTATACTCCTCCCTGGTCATTTGTCCAATCTTCCACTTCTTGTAAGCTTCTTTTTTGCGTTTAAGATCAGCAAGGATTTCACTGTTTAGCCAAGCTGGTCGCCTGCCATATTTACTATTCTTTCTACACATCGGGATGGTTTGTTCCTGCAACCTCAATAAGGATTCTTTAAAATACAGCCAGCTCTCCTGGACTCCTTTCCCCCTCATGTTATTCTCCCAGGGGATCCTGCCCATCAGTTCCCTGAGGGAGTCAAAGTCTGCTTTTCTGAAGTCCAGGGTCCGTATTCTGCTGCTTTCCTTTCTTCCTTGTGTCAGGATCCTGAACTCGACCATCTCATGGTCACTGCCTCCCAGGTTCCCATCCACTTTTGCTTCCCCTACTAATTCTTCCCGGTTTGTGAGCAGCAGGTCTAGAAGAGCTCTGCCCCTAGTTGGTTCCTCCAGCACTTGCACCAGGAAATTGTCCCCTACACTTTCCAAAAACTTCCTGGATTGTCTGTGCACCGCTGTATTGCTCTCCCAGCAGATATCAGGGTGATTAAAGTCTCCCATGAGAACCAGGGCCTGCGATCTAGTAACTTGTGCTAGTTGCCGGAAGAAAGCCTCGTCCACCTCAACCCCCTGGTCTGGTGTTCTATAGCAGACTCCCACCACGACATCACCCTTGTTGCTCACACTTCTAAACTTAATCCAGAGACTCTCAGGTTTTTCTGCAGTTTCATACCGGAGCTCTGAGCAGTCATACTCCTCTCTTACATACAATGACATCATAGTTCCTTGACTGTGCCAGGACTTCCAGTTCTCCCTGCTTGTTTCCCAGGCTTCTTGCATTTGTGTATAGGCACTTAAGATAACTCGCTGATTGTCCCGCTTTCTCAGTCTGAGACAGGAGTTCTCCCCTCTTGCACTCTCCTGCTCATGCTTCCTCCTGGTATCCCATTTCCCCACTTACCTCAGGGCTTTGGTCTCCTTCCCCCGGTGAACCTAGTTTAAAGCCCTCCTCACTAGGTTAGCCAGCCTGCTTGCGAAGATGTTTTTCCCTCTCTTCGTTAGGTGGAGCCTGTCTCTGCCTAGCACTCCTCCTTCTTGGAACACCATCCCATGGTCGAAGAATCCAAAGCCTTCTCTCCGACACCACCTGCGTAGCCATTCGTTGACTTCCACAATTCTGATCTCTTTGCTCATACTGGGTAGCACCTTATTCCACGAATAATCCCATTGACTTCAGTAGAGCTATTCACGAATACACTGTTCAGCTGAGAACGGGTATTTGAATCTGGCCCTAGTTTTGTAGACTTGCTACTGACCTGGAATTTTAAATGCATTTGCAGTCTCAAGCTTCCAATACAAAGTTAATGATCTATTGCATTCTGCAAAGCTGCAGTGATAAGTGTCTGTGGAAAGTACTGCCGAAGACCAAGGAGCTATTCAGTGAACAGTTTATCAGGTTCTGTTTGAGAATGTCTGACCTGACTGATTTTACAAGTGTGTTCCTTATTTGATGAATGGTTTATGCCAGCATATTCCAGGCTTTGTGCTGCCCATGAACTATTCACCACAGCTATGCTTTGAGAATTCACTATTTATATCTCACGGTTTGTGCTGCATCTCCCAAGCACAGTTGCCAACTTTCACGCATTAAATAAGAACCGCGACTTCCACAATAAGCCAAAAATCAGCTAATCCCATTTCAAAACAAGGACAAAACAAGCCAATCCATAGGCGCCAACTTTTCCCGGCGCCGGTGGGTGCTCAACCCCCTCCCGCCCCGACTCCACACCTGCCCCGTCCCCATTCCAACCCCTTCCCCAAAGTCCCCGCCCCAACTCCGCCCCCTCCCTGCCCCTATTGGATCATTTCCTCAAATCCCCGCCCCAGTCCCGCCTCTTCCCCGAGCGCACCGCGTTCCCCCTTCTCTCCCCTCCCTCCCAGCACTTGCCACCGTGAAACAGCTGTTTCGCGCGGCAAGCACTGGGAGCTAGGAGGAGAAGCGGAGCCGTGGCGCACTCAATGGAGGAAGCGGAGCGGAGGCAAGCTGGGGTGGGGGGACGGGGAGCTGCTTTTTCCCCGTGGGTGCTCCAGCCCCGGAGCACCCACGGAGTTGGCGCCTATGAGCCAATCCCTAAGAACCCCAACACTCTCTGTGACTAGATCCCCCCGGTGTGCAGTCTGGGACTGTGATGGGCCCGCTGTGCACCCCTACTCTCCCCCCACCCCTTGCTCCTGCTTGCCGGGAACCAATCAAAAAAAGAAGCAACAAGCTACAAGCCAAAAACTAGCCAATAAGCAACTCACAAGCCAATTAAGCCAAAAACAAGTCCAATTTCTGAGAGTTTTTTTCGCAGGTTTGGCATGTCTGCTCCCAAGTCATATGTTATCCTCTGCTTCCTGTTTGGGTGGCTTCCAGACCACAAGCACATACTTCATAGAACGGTTGGGTTAGAAGGGACCACAAGGGCCATCTAGTCTAACCCCCTGCCAAGACGCAGGATTTGTTGTATCTAAACCATCCAAGACAGATGGCTGCCAAGGCATCTGTTCCACTGTCTACTAGTCTTACAGATAGGAAGTTGTTCCTGAGATTTAATCTAAATCTGCTATGCTGTAGTTTGAACCCATTGCCTCTCATCCTGCCCTCTATGGCAAAACAACAACTTTTCTCCATCTTATCTGTGGCAGCCTTTCAAGTATTTGAAGACCACTATTACGTCCCCCCTTAATCTCCGCTTTTTCAAACTAACCATACCCAGTTCCTTTGCTCATATGGCTGGCATTCCATCCCTCTCTGATCATCTTTGTCACTCACCTCTGGATCCTTTCCAGTTTCTCAGGAACCAGGGGGGGGGGTCAGGGGCCCATGCCCCCTCTTTTTAACATGGGTATAGTTTGGGGGGGCAGGGGCAGCATTGCCCCCCAAACTGCAAGTCTCGGGCAGGCCCCCAAATTACACCCATGTTAAAAAGGGGGAGGCATGGTGTGGAGCAGCACCTGCATGAGGCTTGCAGCTTGGGGGGGGGGAGGGAATGCCGCCCCCTGCCCCCCAAACTATGCCCATGTTAAAAAGTGGGGGGTGGCCACCTGCCCCCCCCAGTTCTAGCACCTGTGGCCCCCCACTTCCAGTGCCCTTGCTCAGCAGTGCTGATGCCAAGCCAGTTTCCCTCCATTCTGTATTTGTGCATTTGTTTTTTCTTCCCAAAGCGTAGCACCTTACATTTGCCTTTGTTGAATTTCATTTTGTCGTCTATAACCCAGTTCTACAATTTATCAAGATCCCTCTGAATTTTAGGTCTATCCTCCAAAGTGTTGGCAACCCCCCAGCTTTCTGTCACCTGCAAACTTGAGCAGTATGCTCTCTATACCTACATGCCAGTGTCAAACACGCGCCAATGTGCTTTTGCACGAGTATTTGAGTATTCATGACTTTCCCTTTCCAGGAACACTTGTGAAAAAAAATGTTTGCTTGGATAAATGTTAGTAGAAAGCAAATAACCCACAAGTTTCCCTTAACCAGTATTGGCCATTTAAATATTAATGGAAACATTTCTGTGGTGTTCACCTAGATCAGTGTTTCTCAAATGCAGCCACCAGTGGTTTTTCTTGCAGCCACAGCCTCCTGGGCTGTGATTGGGGGGAGAGAGGGCAAAGCAGCGGTCCCTCCCCCTCCCTGTTGCTCCTGGATGTACTGCCTTGGTGTTGTCTGCTGGGGCTGCAAGCAGGGGTTGGGCCCTGCCCCACTCTGGAGACAGCTGGAGCAGGCAGCCAGTGAGTTCCCCACCTTCCCAGGGGTGGTGGGGCTCAGGCTTTGGGCTTCACCCTTGAGGAGGTGGGGTGGCAGGGTCTGGCTGCATGGCTTCAGGCTCCATCCCTGTCCCCTGGCCATGGGGCTTCGGGCTCTGGCTCCCCACTGTCTCCCCCACCCCACCCCCAACTCCATCACCCTTGGCCCTTACTGCCTGACCCCCCAATCCAGGACTTAATTTGTCCCCAGGCTTGCCAGGCTGAGTAAGTCTGCTGTGAAAAGTGATACTTTTATGTTTGTTAATATCACTTTTTACAACAGACTTACTAGCTAGCAATAAATAAATTACAATATTTATTTGTTTTTCCTAAAGCTAATTAAGTATTTTAGGAAAAAGTGTGAGAGGGGCCACCAGCAAGAGTTGGTGGCCGCATTCTGAGGCCACCAAAATTTTTGTCCTGAGAACCCCTAGATCCACTGTGCACATTTACATCTTCCACAGAGATGTATATTGGCAGATGCAAAACACACAGTATATGACAGGGTTACTTGGAAAGTTAGTTTCACTGGCCCAGATCTTCAGCTGGTGTCAATCACTGCAGCTCCTTTGATTCAGTTGGAATTATGGTGGTTGACACCAGCTGAGGTTCGGTTCCATTCAGTGCTGTCAGAAGAGGAAAGGTGGCAGGGAACAATTCCCCAGAGAGCTGGGTTTGGGTTATATTCCTGCATTTCTTTAGTTTTAGCTGCAGTTTTCCACTGGCCCAGTTCATAATGTTATGAAATGTCATTTCAATTATAATTGCCTCTACTTTTTAATCCCCCATCCCCCTTGGGACAACTGCTAAAGATTTAAGTATAAACCCTGGAAACTCAACTCTGTGGCTTTCAGGCACTACAGAATTAGGCCCTCAGTTGCATAGTACCTAGCTGGGTGGTCAATCAAGTTGACTGTAGGAGTTTGTGTGTAAAAAAAGCCTAGAGAAAAGCAGTTGTGGGCTGAATTTTTTTTTATCTTGTCCTACATTATGACTCTATAAAGTACATCCTTCCCTTGTGTTAGCTTTGTTGTACCAAAATGGCATTGGCACCGGATCCTGAGACATTTCTAACAACAGCAGGTCTCTACCCAGATCACCATAGTCATGAAAAACAGCAAATGGATCCAATGTGCATCCACCAGGACTGTTCTATAAATAGGAAAATTAAGTCCCAGGCTGTGATCCTGCAAACTGCCAGACTTCAGTGGGGCTCCACCAAGGCACAGCATTCCCCCCACACTGACCAGTCTGCAGAATTAGGGCCCAAGATGTTGCTGCTAACAGAGGTCCTGACTGGAGCTATGGATTTGCAACTCCTGCTGACTGCAATCTTCAGCCACCATGTTTAGCTGCTGTGGCTTTAACCCCTTTATTTGCTGCTCTGAAAACTAGTACAGACAGTTGTTACAGTCACATTCATCCAGCTCTTACATGTAACATGCAGCCAGCTCCCGGATAAGTGAAATTTTACATGCAAGGCTGATAAGGGCAGAGTCTATTTTGTTGTAATGAAAGAGAGAGAAATTGGAATGTATAAGAGACAAATCAAAACTGTCAGGATTAGTCCTGAACTCTTCAAAATCCCCTATTCAGGTAATGCTACTTCCTTAAATAAGGAGTTCAGGATTGGGCTAATCGCTATTAGTGCTGAACTCCTGGGGTAAGTGGCAAGTCTGAATATCTAGTGTGTTAGCTGAATAATCTATCAGAAAGAAGAGCTGGATGCAAGTTTGAAGTAAAAGCACAAAGGTTTTAGCCCAGCCTTTGAAAGTTATTTGCCTGTGTAAGAGGAGCTAAGCTAAAAATCCATTCCAGCAACTAAGCTTTTTAAAAGAATCCAGGTGCAATCAATTTAGACAAGTCAGGCCCCGTGGGACAAAGCGTAGGCTTTACATGGTACTGCAGGTGCTATAAAACTGTAGCAATAACTTTGGATTCAAGAGAATTGGTATCTGTTGTAAAGGCTTAGTGCCCAACTCACCATTGCATAAGCCAGTGGTTCTCAAAGTGTGGGGCACACCCCTCTAGGGGTGTGTGGAAGAACATTTGGGGGGGGGCATTGTGGGGTCAGGGCTTCCATTGTGGGGGCATTGTGGGGCCACCACACTTCCAGCCCTGCTCCACCCCCAGACCAGCTCCACCGCCAACCCTGGTCAACCCCCAGTCCTGCTTCACCCTCACTCCCTCTCCCCACCACAGCCCAGGTCCAACCCCAGCCACAGCTCCACTCCACCCCCTGCTCCGGCCCCAGCCTGGCTCTGCCCTCATTCCCTCTCCAGCCCAGCTTCACCTCTAATCCAAGCTCCTCCCCCAGCTCCAGTTCCGCCCCCAGCTCCACCTTTAGTCCAAGCTCTGCTACTGAGGAAACCTCGGCTGTGCAGTCATGGAGGGAGGGCATGGACAGATTCCGTTACTGACAAGGAAAAGTTTGAGCACCACTGGCAGAAGCAAACACAATCTCCCCAGTTCCAGCCAAACTGCACCTGCTTATTCCAGCAGTTTATTTGGCCTTTAGTTTTTTGTTTTATCCCCCCCCCCCCCCCCCCAAACACACCTCTTTTGGCATGGCCCCCTAGACTAGCTTGAGTTTTTAGTGTGTGTTAGTTATGCTTTTGATTGCATCCAATCATGGTTTATTCAATAGAACAAAAGCCTCTGAGGGTGCTTTATAAACAGAGTTTTAAAAAGTCTGCAAATAAGTCAGGAAATAGCTGTAAGGGTAGGGAGAAGTGGATCCAAAATAGCAGCATGGACCAGCAATAGCTCAGTGGTTTGAGCTATTGCTAAACCCAGGGTTGTGAGTTCAATCCTTGAGGGGGCCACTTAGGGATCTGGGGCAAAAATCAGTACTTGGTCCTGCTAGTGAAGGCAGGGGGCTGGACTTGATGACCTTTTGAGGTCCCTTCTAGTTCTATGAGATAAGTATATCTCTCTCTATATATATATATATATAAAAAAAGTGGGGATTTCACAACACAGACAGTGGTGGACAGCCCTAAGCAGTGTGATTTTTTTTTCCTGCAGTGATTAATTGACAAGTACAAATGAGTTCAGCTGTGCATCTCATTTGGTTAAACACAAAGCACTCAGCAATGACTGATACATGAGAGTTAAAAGAAGAGGCTAAAGAATGAGGAGGGATTCAGTTAGCTGTGACTACAGAGACCCCCTGTAATCCAGATATCTAGGTAGCCAAAGGCTTAGAGTATAAGCAAACCAACAGGAAGCATATGCTGCTGCTGACCTATTAATCCAAAAAGGGCTTTAAAAACTGATTTGGATTAGCCAGGCCTGACTGTCTAGTCATCATTTAAAGTGTTCTCTGTCTCTTTTCATGCTGACTCTCAGACTCTGAGGGCAAAATTGCTGGAAATAGGAACTCTGAACTGCAGACACCAAGTTACAAGCGATGGTGCTTCGCTCTCCTGACCCCTTAAGACTCTGCCAGTCAAGTGTATCAGAACTCCCAATTTATCTGCCTTCCCTTGCAGTGGGATGTGGACTTGACACATTCCCCTCTTGCCGTTAGTAACAGTTTAGATTATTTTAATTTTAAATCCTGGCAGTTCAACCTGCCTCATTTTCAATATTTTAAGTGACTTTAGTGCTAGACTAACAGCCTGGAGACTGAAGGCCTCTCTCCAGAGACCAGCTACAGCAGGGGTAGGCAACCTATGGCACGCGTGCCGAAGGCGGCACACGAGCTGATTTTCAGTGGCACTCACACTGCCCGGGTCCTGGCCACCGGGCTGGGGGACTCTGCATTTTAATTTAATTTAATTTTAAATGAAGCTTCTTAAACATTTTAAAAATCTTATTTACTTGACATACAACAATAGTTTAGTTATATATTATAGACTTATAGAAAGAGACCTTCTAAAAATGTTAAGATGTATGACTGGCACGCGAAACCTTAAATTAGAGTGAATAAATGAAGACTCGGCACACCCCTTCTGAAAGGTTGCCGACCCCTGAGCTACAGCATGAACAGCAGCAAAACAAGTTTCCACAACAGCACTGCCTATGCGTCTCAACCCTGACCTGGCTGATGAGGCAGAGTAGGGAGTTCTGGTTCAGGCATCCATTCAATCCTGGGTCTCTACTCAGGGTATGTCTACACTACGAAATTAGGTCGAATTTATAGAACTCGGTTTTATAGAAATCGTTTGTATAGAATCATAGAATCATAGAATCATAGAACTTGAGATCAGAAGGGACCATTATGATCATCTAGTCTGACCTCCTGCATGATGCAGGCCACAAAAGTTGACCCACCCACCCCTGAAATAACTCTCACCCTTGACTCAGCTGTTGAAGTCCCCAAATCCTGATTTGGCGACTTCAAGCAGCAGATAATCCTCTAGCAAACGACCCCTGCCCCATGCTCGGAGGAAGGCGAAAAACCTCCAGGGCCTCTGCCAATCTACCCCGGAGGAAAATTCCTTCCCGACCCCAAATATGGCGATCAGCTGAACCCCGAGCATGTGGCCAATATTCTCTATCCTGACACTTAGGAAAAGACTCCCAATATCCCAACATTTAAAATCGGTACTAACTCCCAGGTG
>QXTE01000148.1:1990565-2021148 GCA_003942145.1 Platysternon megacephalum | reverse complement strand
ACTCTGAATGTCCCCTTAATAAAAGCACCCTATTTCAACCAGGTGACCATGAATGATATCACTCTCCTGAGGATAACACAGAGAGATAAGGAATGGATGTTGTCTGAATGCCAGCAAACACCGGGACCATACGCTGCCATGCTTTGCTATGCAATGATTCCAGACTACGTGCTACTGGCCTGGCGTGGTAAAGTGTCCTACCATGGCGGACGGAATAAGGCAGCCCTCCCCAGAAACCTTTTGCAAAGGCTTTGGGAGTACATCCAGGAGAGCTTTCTGGAGATGTCCCTGGAGGATTTCCGCTCCATCCCCATACACGTTAACAGACTTTTCCAGTAGCTGTCCTGGCCGTGAATGCCAGGGCAAATTAATCATTAAACACGCTTGCTTTTAAACCATGTGTAATATTTACAAAGGTACACTCACCAGAGGTCCCTTCTCCGGGGTCTGCGAGCACGCTTTGGGATTCGGTGGGTTCGGGGTTTACTGGCTCCAGGTCCAGGGTGATAAACAGATCCTGGCTGTTGGGGAAAACGGTTTCTCTGCCTCCTTGCTGTGAGCCATCTCCCGTCTGTTCATCATCATCGTCTTCCTCGTCCCCAGAACCCGCTTCTGTGTTGCGTGAGTCTCCATTGACGGAGTCATAGCACAGGGTTGGGATAGTGGTGGCTGCACCCCCTAGCATGGCATGCAGCTCGGCGTAGAAGCGGCATGTCTGCGGCTGTGCCCCGGACCTTCCGTTTGCCTCTCTGGTTTTCTGGTAGGCTTGCCTTAGCTCCTTAATTTTCACGCGGCACTGCTGTGCATCCCTGTTATGGCCTCTGTCCTTCATGCCCTTTGAGACTTTTTCAAATGTTTTTGCATTTCTTTTACTGCTACGGAGTTCCGCTAGCACGGATTCGTCTCCCCATATGGCGATCAGATCCCGTACCTCCCGTTCGGTCCATGCTGGAGCTCTTCTGCGATCCTGGGACTCCATCATGGTTACCTGTGCTGATGAGCTCTGCGTGGTCACCTGTGCTCTCCACGCTGGGCAAACAGGAAATGAAATTCAAACGTTCGCGGGGCTTTTCCTGTCTACCTGGCCAGTGCATCCGAGTTCAGATTGATGTCCAGAGCGGTCACAATGGTGCACTGTGGGATAGTTCCCGGAGGCCAATACCATCGAATTGCGGCCACACTAACCCTAATTCGAAATGGCAAAACCGATTTCAGCGCTAATCCCGTCGTCGGAGGTGGTGTAAAGAAATCGATTTAAAGAGCCCTTTAAGTCGAATAAAAGGGCTTAATTGTGTGGACGAGTCCAGGCTTAAATCGAGGTAACGCTACTAAATTCGACCTAAAGTCGTAGTGTAGACCAGACTGCAAATACCACTGCTGCAACAAGCAAACTGGACGCACCTGTCTTAGTGTGACATATTTGGACTATGTTTTAGTGACTTTGCTCCAGAATGCTAAATTTCTGACTGGGAAATTTAGATAAATATTACGGCTGTCAAGCAATCGCAGTTAACTCAAAGAAATTATCGTGATTAAAAAAATGAATCACGATTAATTGCATTTATAATAATAGAATACCAATTGAAATTTATTAAATATTTTGGTTGTTTCCCTACATTTTCAATATTGATTTCAATTACAACACAGAATACAAAGTGCATAGTGCTCACTTTATATTATTATTTTTGATTACAAATATATGCACTGTAAAAATGATAAACAAAAGAAATAGTATTTTTCAGTTCACCTCATACAAGTACTGAAGTGCAATCTCTTTATCGTGAAAGTGTAACTTACAAATGCAGATTTCTTTTTGGTTACATAACTGCACTCAAAAACAAACCAATGTAAAACTTTAGAGCCTACAAGTCCACTCAGTCCTACTTCTTGTTCAGCCAATCGCTCAGAAAAAACAAGTTTGTTTACATTGACGGGAGATACTGCTGCCTGCTTCTTATTTACAATTTCACCTGAAAGTGAGAACAGGCATTCACATGGCACTTTTGTAGCTGGCGTTGCAAGGTATTTACATGCCAGATATGCTAAACATTCATATACCCCCTCCATGCTTTGGCTACCATTCCAGAGGACACGCTTCCATGCTGATAATGCTCATTAAAAAAAATAATGCGTCAATTAAATTTGTGACTGTACTCCTTGGGGGGAGAATTGTATGTCCCCTGCTCTGTTTTACCTGCATTCTGCATATATATTTCATGTTATAGCAGTCACATGTTATAGCAGGGGTTGGCAACCTTTCAGAAGTGGTATGCCGAGTCTTCATTTATTCACTTTAATTTAAGGTTTCGCGTGCCAGTAATACATTTTAATGTTTTTAGAAGGTCTCTCTCTATAAGTCTATATATTATGTAACTAAACTATTGTTGTATTGTAAAATAAACAAGGTTTTCAAAATGTTTAAGAAGCTTCATTTAAAATTAAATTAAAATGTTGATCTTACGCCGCCGGCCCGCTCAGCCCGCTGCTGGGGTTCTGTTCACCTAGGCCAGCAGCAGGCTGAGCGGGGCCTGCAGCCGGGACCCCGGCTGGCAAGCGTCCGGCAGCCAGAACCCCAGACCAGCAGTGGGCTGTGCAGGGCCGGTGGCCGGGACCCCAGACCAGCAGTGNGGGGGGTGCAGGAGCTCCCGTTTGGTGCTCAGGGTGGGGGTGGGGATGTGGGGGGTGGAAGAGTCAGGATGTGGGGGGGCTGGGTATGTGGGGGGGTACAAGAGTCAGGGCAGAGGGCTGGGGGCATGTGAGGAGGGTGCAGGTGTCAGGGCAGGGGGTGGGGGGGCTGGGTATGTGTGTGGGTGCCAGAGTCAGGGCTGGGGTCGTGGCAGGGGGTGAAGGAGTCAAGCAGAGGGTTAGGTGTGTATGAGGGGGGTACAGGGCTCAGGGCAGGGGCCTGGGGTGTGTGCGGGGCACTGGGCTCAGGGCACGGGCCTGGGGGGATGTGCGGGGCTCAGGGCAGAGGGCTGGGTGTGTGTGAGGGGGGGTCAGGGCAGAGGTGTGAGGGGGGGGTCAGGGCAGGGGGCTGGAGGGGATATGGCCCTATTCCACCCCCCCTTCCCCAAGGCCCTGCCCCCGCTTCTTCTCTGCCTCCGCCAGGAGCAGTGAGCACGCTGACTCTGCTCCTTCCTGACCCCCTCCCTCGCAAAGGCCATCAGCTGATCGGCCGGCAGGGAGGGAGGGACGGAGAGGCGGAGGAGGGGCAAGAACCCAGCACACTACGGGAAGAGGCAGGGGAGCCAGCAGGACCAAGCTTCTGCCCCCTGCCCCTTGCCCCCTGCCCCCGCGGGAGTGGGGCGTGGGGGCGGAGGGCGGAGAAGAGCGGGCCGGGCCGGGCTGGGCAGGATTTTTAATGGCATGCTGCTGCCTGCCAGGATTCCAGCAGGCAGCAGTGTGCCATTAAAAATCAGCTCGTGTGTCATCTTTGGCACGCGTGCCATAGGTTGCCCACCCCTGTGTTATAGCATGTGACCCAGCACATGTTCGTTTTAAGAACACTTTCACTGCAGATTTGACAAAACGCAAAGAAGGTATCGATGTGAGATTTCTAAAAATAGCTACAGCACTTGACCCAAGCTTTAAGAATCTGAAGTGCCTTCCAAAATCTGAGAGAGACGAGGTGTGGAGCATGCTTTTAGAAGTCTTAAAAGAGCAACACTCTGATGCGGAAACTACAGAACCCAAACCACCAAAAAAGAAAATGAACCTTTTGCTAGCAGCATCTGACTCAGATGATGAAAATGAACATGTCAGTCCACACTGCTTTGGATCGTTATCAAGCAGAACACATCATCAGCATGGAAGCATGTCCTCTGGAATGGTGGTTGAAGCATGAAGGGACAGATGAATCTTTAGCGCATCTGGCACGTAAATATCTTGCGACGCCGGCTACAACAGTGCCATGCGAACACCTGTTCTCACTTTCAGGTGACATTGTAAACAAGAAGCAGGCAGCATTTCTCCTGCAAATTGTAACCAACCTTGTTTGTCTGAGTGATTGGCTGACCAAGAAGTAAGACTGAGTGGACTTTTAGGCTCTAAAGTTTTGCATTGTTTTATATTTGAATGTAGTTTTTTTTCTACATTTCTACAATTCTACATTTGTAAGTTCAACTTTCATGATAAAGAGATTGCACTACAGTACTTGTATGAGGTGAATTGAAAAATACTTTTTTTGTTGTTTTTTACAGTGCAAATATTTGTAATCAAAAATATAGAGTGAGCACTGTACACTTTGTATTCTGTGTTGTAACCGAAATCAATATTTGAAAATGTAGTAAACATCCAAAAATATTTAAAATAAATTATATTCTATTGTTTAACAGCACGATTAATCACGTGATTATTTGTGATTAATTTTTTTCAATCGCTTGACAGCCCTAATAAATATACATTTCCTAGTAGGCTAAGATTTTTAAAATGCATTATTTGCCAAGGTTGTTATCTCACATTGTCGCTGTCTGGAGAGGTCATTATCTTGTGACTTTTTTACTAAACATTTTTATTATATTATAATTAATTTTTACATAAGAATGGCCATACTGGGTCAGACCAGTGATACATCTAGTCCAGTATCCTGTCTTCTGACAGTGGCCAATGCCAGGTATTTCAAAGGGAATGAACAGAACAGGAAGTCACTCCAAACTTCTGGTGTACAGAGGCTAGGGACACTCAGAGAATGGTGTTGCATCCCTGACCATCCTGGCTAATTGCCATTGATGAACCTATCCTTCATGAACTTATGCAGTTCTTTTTTAAACCCTGTTATAGTTTTGGCCTTCACAATATCCCCTGGCAAAGAGTTCCATAGGTTGACTGTGCGTTGTATGGAGAGTACTTCCTTTTGTTTGTTTTAAACCTGCTGCCTATTAATTTCATTGGGTGACCCCTAGTTCTTGTGTTATGTGAAGGAGTACATAACATTTCCTGATTCACTTTCTCCATGCCAGGCAAAATTTTATAGACCTCTTTCATGTATCGCCTTAGTCATCTCTTTTGCAAGCTGAAAAGTCCCAGTCTTTTTAATCGCTCCTCATATGGAATCTGTTCCATATCCCTAATCATTTTAGTTGCCCTTCTCTGTACCTTTTCCAATTCCAATATATCTTTTTTGAGATGGGATGACCAGAACTGCACGCAGTATTCAAGATGTGGACGTACCATGGATTTATGTAGTAAAAGTGGAGGAGCTTGGTTTGCCAGACCAATCAGGAAAGCCAATGCTGACAAACTATGTGAAAAGAATGCAAAACACCAAGTCTTTGGATTACATCAACATGCAGAAAGCCTTATAAGGCAGTCACTGTCAATGCCAATTTTAGAAGTATTTAATGAGGCTGCTAAGAATGCTGGAGACACAACACAGTTTATGAGAACAAACATGGCTGCCACCTCATACTTTCTATTTAAGCAAGAGACACCACACACTACAAACTGGAGGCCAATGTTAAGTGCATTGTCACTTGTTAATCCTGAAGTTGGAAACTGGTTCCAAACAAGACAGGCAAATGCTCAGTATCTTTCTGTAAGAAACTCAACTTACTGGTTAAAAGCATGTGATGCAACAGTGAAAGACTCAGCAGTTGAAAAAGTGAAGAACTCTCTCTTCACATTCAAAAAATGTTCATTCATGGCTGAGGAAGGCACTGATTCAAATGGGCGTCTAGTATTAATTCATTGCGAATGTTATCTTGAGGTCAGTGGTATGCCAGTAGATGCATTTCTAGACATTCTGGCTATAGAAGACACATCCCACTTTTTTGAAGAGTTAAATGCTTGTAAAATGAACCCTAAGCAGATGGCTGCTTGTGCATTTGATAGAAGACAGTGGATTACAAGCTTTGCTCAGAGAAAAGTGTAACCCTAATCTCTCCTAAACACACCGCAGAGGCCATCTACTTCAACTAGCACTAGTATGAACTGCAGAATCTTCAAAAGACATTTACAAAGCCATAAATTTAATGTCTTTGTTATACTCTTTTTTCAGCAAGAGTCCAAAAAGACTGAACGTCTTGGAAAAAACAGAAGATACACTGGGCTTGAAGTTCAAATTAGTCCAACCTGGAAAAACCTGCTGGCTTTCTCATGAGCGATCCTTGACTGTTGTCTTAAAATTACTGCAACCGTTATTACTGGCTTTGGAAAGTGTCTACCGAGATAGGACGGATCTAAGTAGTGAGGCTGGTGGACTACTTTTGCTATTAAGTTCAGAGAAAACTATCGCCATTCTCTCTTTTGTAAATATCATGTTGAAACCACTTGGGTCATTAAACAATGCCATCCAGGCATCTGCTACAACAGTAGTAGATCTTTGTCCAGCAATAGAAGGTACACATGGATCAATCAGAGCGCTAGCCACTGAAAACGTACTGGAAGAAGCAAAGACTTCAGTGCAGAAGTTGACTAAGGAAGGCACTTGTATTGAATCCTTAAGTGAAGAGGACAAGAAGTGTTAAGCCAGCTGAAAAATTACATAGACTTGATTCTTATAAATCTACAACAGCGACTTTTAGATTTTACTCCACCTCTAAGTAGCTTTTACAGATGCCTCTCTTATAAAACACTGACAGTTGAGTGAAGTGAGGCACTACAAGCAATGGGGCTGCTATTTGATCAGGACAGAATAGAGAATTTGAACACAGCATGTAATATCATACGACGAATGAATAAAGATTTGACTTCAACTTTTGCTTTATCATGACTAGTGGTTCGACCCAATCTTTGTGCTATGTTTCCTGGGATGAAAGAAGTAGGAATTAATCTCTTGCCACTCCCT
Source organism: Platysternon megacephalum (assembly GCA_003942145.1). Lineage (NCBI taxonomy): Eukaryota > Metazoa > Chordata > Testudines > Platysternidae > Platysternon > Platysternon megacephalum. The sequence continues at coordinate 2,014,364 of QXTE01000148.1, read as the reverse complement.
GTCACAACAGCTACAGTTGAGCATTCTTTTTCCTCATTGAATAGAATTTTGTGTTCTGAAAGAAGTTGCCTTCTGCCTGATCATGAGCCTATCATGAAGGACTGGAAGTATCGGACACAAGAGAAGCCACCAAAGATGAATGCACTGCATTCGAGAAGTTCATGAACAGAGTTGGGCAAAATTACAAGATGTAGATGTAGTGCTTCATAGTAAACTTGAGTAGCCAACTTTAATTTGTGATGATTTTAAAACATGAGTTAAATCTAATAAAATGGTCATGAAACATTTTTTAGTTTTTACTATGGTGCCATACAACCCACCTTTGCCCTCATGGTCTCACCCCTTGATGGCCCTCACCACCCCCACCCCCACCCCACATAAATTCAAACACCCCCGCTGATTTCAATTCCTGGGGGAAACACTGCCCTTTACTGTGGGAACCTCCAGTCTGGACTGCTCACAAACAGCTTCCAGGCATATCTATGTATGCTGCAGCCAGCCAGCCAGACCTTGGCTCCTACCATAGAATATCAGGGTTGGAAGGGACCTCAGGAGGTCATCTAGTCCAACCCCCTGCTCAAAGCAGGACTAATCCCCAGACTGATTTTTGTCCAGATCCCTAAATGCCCCCTCCAGGATTGAATTGACAATCCTAGGTTTAGCAGGCCAATGCTCAAACCACAGAGCTATCCCTCCCCCACCTTAATTATACTGCAGGGTGATCCCAACACTCTCCGAGGCCTTGGCTACACTTGCGAGTTGCAGCGCAATAAAGCCACCCACAGCGCTGTACCTCACTCCCCGTCCACACTGGCAAGGCACGTACAGCGCTGTATCTTCACGGATACAGCGCTGCTTGTACTCGACCTCCCCGAGAGGAATAAAGAGTATTGCGCTGCCGCTGCTGCGCTGCAGTGCCAGTGTGGCCGCCCAATGCGCTCTGATTGGCCTCCAGAAGTATTCGGCAGTATCCCACAATGCCTGTTCTAGCCACTGTGGTCATCAGTTCGAACTCTACTGCCCTAGCCTCAGGTGACCAACCGTTAAACCCGCCCTTTATATTCCCCGGGAATTTTAAAAATCCCCTTCCTGTTTGCTCAGCCAGGCGTGGAGTGCTATCAGCGAATCTTTCCAGGTGACCATGCCTCCACGCGCCAAGCGAGCCCCAGCATGGAGCAATGGCGAGTTGCTGGACCTCATCAGTGTTTGGGGGGAGGAAGCTGTCCAGTTCCAGCTGCGCTCCAGCCGTAGGAATTCCGATACCTTCGGGCAGATATCACGGGCCATGATGGAAAGGGGCCATGACCGGGACGCACTGCAGTGCAGGATTAAAGTAAAGGAGTTGCGGACTGCCTACCGCAAAGGCCGCAAGGCAAACGGCCGCTCCGGTGCTCCCCCTGCGACCTGCCGATTCTACAAAGAGCTGGATGCGATACTTGGGGGTGACCCTACCTCCACTCCGAGCACCACCATGGACACTTCAGAGCGGGGGGAGGAGGAGGAAAGTGGGAGTGAGGGTGCTGGGGCAGGGGGAGACACCCCGGAATCCCTGGAGGCATGCAGCCAGGAGCTCTTCTCGAGCCAGGAGGAAGGTAGCCAGTCACAGCGGCCGGTACTTGGTGGAGGACAAGCAGAAGGGCAGGTTCCCGGTAAGCGGCTTTTCTTTTTGGGAAGGAATTTTTTCAGTGCGGGCTCTTTGGGAGAGGAGGGTTAGGGCTGCATGCATGCCTAGATACAGAATAGCGCATTGATGTGGTCTATCACATCGCGGTAATTGGCCTTGGTAATCTCTTCGAAAATCTCATCCAGAACGTGGGCAATGCGCTTGCGCAGGTTTCTTGGGAGAGCCACCGTGGTCCTTGTCCCAGTCAGGCTAACGTGTCCGCGCCACTGTGCCGCGAGGGGCAGGGGGACCATTGCTGCACATAGGCAAGCTAGATATGGGCCAGGGCGGAAGCCGCATTGCAGTAGAAGTCCCTCCCTTGCTTCCCAGGTCACCCTCAGCAGCGAGATATCTTCCAGGACGAGCTCCTGTGGAAGATGTTGGGACAGTGTTGAGTGTTGGGGACCCCTGCAGCTGTTGGCTCTCCCCAAAGCACAGAAACCCAGAGGACAGTACAGCTGTGAAACAATCAGTCCCCCTTACTCACCATTTTGGGGCTCCCATGGGTTATGTGCACTCTCTTTGGGACGGGAAAATTATGCTATTGTGTAGACTGTGTGTGCCCTCCTTAAGTGCGGGGGAATCATTACTTTGGCTGGTATAAACAATGCTGCCTCTGTTAAATGTTGCATTTTGCCTTTACAGATGCAACCTTGAGATCTCAGCCGTCTGTGTTATCACCAGCTCAGAGACTGCAAAAACTCAGGAAGAGATTGCGAAAAAGCAAAGAAGACATGCTGGGAGAAGTGATGCAGCAATCTCTTAAAGAGAATCAAAAAGCGCAGGAGTGGAGGGAGAGCGAAAGCAGGATCCGCCAGGAAAATGCAGCGCACCGGCGGCAAAGCACGGAGCACCGGCAGCAAAGCACGGATAAGCTGATAAGCATCATGGAGCGCCAAGCGGACTCTATCCAGGCGCTCGTCGCCATGCAGGCAGAGCACTACCGCGCCCGCCCCCCCCTGCAGCCCTTGTCCCAAAACTCTTTCCCTTGTGCCCCCATGTCACCTCCAACCACTTTCCCCAACATCCGGGTTCTTACCACCACCAGCTGCCTCCAACACCTGTATCTTCACCACCCAGCCCTGAAAACTACGACCCTTACCCTCTGCACTCAACCCCCATCACCATGCAGTATAGCCATCCTGAAGTGCAGCCCTCATTGCACAGCACTCCAGACAGGACATACGCAAATCTGTGATTGTACCGTTCCCCACCCCACCCCCTTGCCCTTTCTGATTCCCAAACAGTTGTGTTTCTTTTCAATAAATGGATTTTTTGGCTTTGAAAACATTCTTTATTATTGCATAAAGTAAAAGATACCTTAGCCCAGGAAAGAAACAGGCACTGAAAATCAGATTAGCAAACACAGAATCCTACTAACATTGTAACCACTGAACTTCACTCCCATGCAGGGCACCAGACATTACTGCTGGTTTTCAGCCTCAAATTGCTCCCTCAAGGCATCCCTAATCCTGGCAGCCCCGTGCTGGGCCCCTCTAATGGCCCTGCTCTCTGGCTGTGCAAATTCAGCCTCCAGGTGTTGAACCTCGGAGGTCCATGCCTGACAATCTTTCACCCTTCCCTTCACACAGATTATGGAGGGTACAGCACGCGGATATAACCGCGGGGATGCTGTGTTCGGCCAAGTCCAGCTTCCCATACAGAGATCACCAGCGGCCCTTTAAACGGCCAAAAGCACACTCCACAGTCATTCGGCACTGGCTCAGCCTGTAGTTGAACCATTCCTTGCTGCTGTAAAGGCTCCCTGTGTAGGGTTTCATGAGCCACGGCATTAACGGGTAAGCGGGGTCTCCAAGGATCACAATGGGCATTTCGACTTCCCCTACTGTGATCTTCCACTCTGGGAAAAAAGTCCCAGCCTGCAGCTTCCTGAACAGGCCAGTGTTCTGAAAGATGCGTGCATCATGCACCTTTCCGGGCCAGCCTGTGTTAATGTCAATGAAACGGCCACGGTGATCCACAAGTGCCTGGAGAACCATAGAGAAATACCCCTTCCGATTAATGTACTCGGATGCTAGGTGGAGTGGTGCCAGAATAGGAATATGCGTCCCATCTATCGCCCCTCCACAGTTAGGGAAACCCATTTGTGCAAAGCCAGCAACAATGTCATGCACGTTACCCAGAGTCACGGTTCTTCTGAGCAGGATGCGATTAATGGCCCTGCAAACTTGCATCAACACGATTCCAATGGTCGACTTTCCCACTCCAAACTGGTTCCCCTGCCTTAGGACTGGTTGCTTCCAGCAGCTGCCTGAACTTAGAGACAGTGGTTTGCCATTCCAGGCCAATGGGGGCTGCTGGAAGTGGAGCGGGCTGCGGGAAGTGGAGTGGGCTGAGGGATGTGCTGGCCACCGCTTCCCACAGTCCCCATTGGCCTGGAACAGTGAACCGCACAGTGGGAGCTGTGATCAGCCGAACCTCCAGACACTGCAGGTAAACAAACCGTCCCGGCCTGTCAGTGGATTTCCCTGATGGGCCACGTGCCAAAGGTTGCCGATCCCTGTTCTAGAAAGTTAAAGTGAGGTACTGCTTGTTATGACCAGTTTATTCACAACCAAGACAAGCATTGCATTCATGCTGACCCTTTGTACAGCTGTAGGAAGGAGTTTCCGACTGCCATTGAGAAATGTTTGATCTAGAGAAGTATGATGGGACCTGGGGTCTTGACTCATTCACAGGAGTCTTTATAGCTTGTTGATTGCCATCAGCTTTTAGAGAGAAGGTTTATTATTGTTCAAGTGACAATAGGACCCTCTTTGGCATTCGCAATATAACTTATATAATAACTATATGCATTCATCACCAATTTTATACAGCAAACATGGATCACATCAGCCAGGCTAGATGTTATCTGTTACAAGTTTGTGTTACTGACAGCAATTGTTTTTGACAGATAAATGCAGGTTGCCATTTTCCAGCAGCAACTGGGCAGTAAATTAATCATTCATTAACAAGCTAGAGGGGATCTATTTTTAAGTTATATCTGCTGCAATAAGAGAAGATGTGAGAGTCTGGGGGAGGGAGGGAGGAGAAATCTTCAGCTCCTGATCTTGCTGCAGCTGACTCCAGTGAGAAACAATGAGGGACGCCATCAGTCACTGCTCTGGCAATAGGGTTTGCTAGAAGCTGCCCGTGGCCCCTGCCAGCTACAGGAGAAGCCCCGTCGCCACTTCCAGGGTAAAAGGGGTAGGCTCGCTTGTGTCGTAACACAACTCCATGTACAGCAGAGTTTGTGTGTGCCAAGACCACGGCAGTAAGAGGGTTCCATAGTCAGTGCCATGCACACTAACCCACTTCACAGCATTTACTTGGGTAAACACCAGCTAGTCTCTCTAAAAACTCTGAGGCCAGCCAGGGCCCTGGCACTTACAATGGAGCTATACAACATGGGGTGAACAGAGACACAACTGGTAAAGTCTGAAATGGAAAGCAATATTGACTAGCCAAGAGCTCACTGGGGCACTTCACCAACACTAATAGCTAATCCTCACGCTGTGCTGTAGTCAATATTCCCACCAGTACAGACGGGGAAACTAAATGAGGCTCCGGCTCAGATTTTTGAGTGTATCCTCTCCTTCCAGCTCCTGTGGGTTTTGGGTGCTTAGCATGAGCCAGGCTGTCAGAAGTGCTGGGCCCCCACCACTCCAAATGGAGTCACAGATGTGGTTGCTCAATCCCGCAGGCCCTAAATACGTCAAGTTGGGGAGCCAAGAACTGAAGCACAAGATTAGTGGGCACTTGAAAGACTGGGCCTAAAAGACTTGCCCAAGCCCACAATGGGCCAAGTTCTCCAACACCAGTCCTCAATCAAAACTCCCACTGATTAAAGACTGTGATTGCAAACCTGTATCAGAGATGGCTTGAGAACTCGGAGTCATGACTCCTAGTCTAGCATTCAGACCACTGCACTAACCCTCACTACACCTGCCAGACCAGAGAGAGAGGAATAAGGACTAAACTGCAGGGATCAGTTGAAAGCCAACTGGATTTGGATAAAGAGGAAAAGGTTCTCTGACCTAATGTCTTCTGGCTTTTCTGCTGGCAGCAAAAGCTTTCTTTGCCTTCCTTTATTTTCCTGTAGGTCATCTTCCATGACTCCCTTGCAGTGAAATCTTCTGCATACCCTTTAGAAAGACTGTTTTCCTCCTTCCTGAAATAGATACTTCATTGCAATGTTGCTGTCTTAACGGCCAGTCTGTGTACAGGCCTTTTAAACGGGTCTGGGGAAAAGTGCTAGTGAGCAGCATGTTACATCCTGGTTGTGCATAATACTGTTTTTTCACTCACACATTTCTTTTTTGTTTCATAGAATCTAACATCTGCATTGTGTTTACAAATGCCGACATGGGGGTGAAATGCTGGTCCTATTGTAAATCAGTGGGAGCTTGCCCAATGACTTCACTAGAGCCAGGCTATCATCCTAGGGTTACAAACCATGCCAAAGGCCATCCTTTCCCCCTTGTCTCCTTCCAGGCAAATCTTAAAAGTTTATAATTGGGAAGGGCAGTTTTTTGGAGACAACTTGGCAATTTTACCCTCAGAATGTACTTAACACAATGACTTCATTTCCAGGGACATAAAATCTATTGTACCTCAGGATAAATACTGCTTTAAGCAAAATTCAAGTTTGACATCTTGGATAGAGCTGGTTGAAAAATGGGACTGTTCATTAAAGTAAAAAATTTCCCCTGCCCCCAGTCAAAAAGTTTCAAGTTTTGAAGTCTGACAAGCTTTAGACTCAAGAAGTTATTTACTTCTGTAGAGGTGAATATCTGCTTAGCACCAACTGGGGAGGGGTTAAATCTTCAAGAAAATTCATAACTAACTACTTTTCGATTCCTTGGCATTTTCTCTTCACTGGATATTTGTACCTTGTGTTATTAGAGACAGACCAAATTGAAACCCAGGATCCAAACAACCCCACAACTTTGAAAGAGTTTGGATCTTATTGGAACTTCACAGGCTATACCTGTCTAGCTGTGAAAGGCAATATATTCTCCAATCCAAAAGAAAAATAAATCTCTAGTAAAAAGTTAGTTAGTTTTTTACTGGTGGCACAAACCACCTTCTCCATCTCTCAGTGACTTTTTGTTTATTGGGTAATGACATCTAGTTTTGGAAAATTAAATATAGTTAATATGAAAATGCCACTGCCAAAAGTGTTTTAAAGTGCACTTATGCAGTCACAAAATGGAAAAGTACTGTTTCCTTCATTTTCCTTACTTTAATGAGCACAGTGGTAGGAGGGCTATACACACAAACACACACCGCAACTGTGGGTTCTGTCAGCATGCCGATCTGGTTTTATAGCAACTCACGGTATTTAGATTATACACAAGATTTTCCATATCCCTCTGTGATTGACCCAAGCTATCTGTAAATAAAGAGATGCCTTGACAGAAACTTACACTCAGGGTTCTTCCCTACAGAGAGTCAAGATTTTACATGTAGACAAAAAAACTGCTCCTCCCCCCCAATCACATAGCGGGGAGAAGCACAAGAAGTATAGCATCACCTCTTGGAATACAGTAATCCGCCTATGCTTGACACCATAGAATATGCCATATAGGTATTAGATTATGCTTCCAGCACTAACCACTACCCAATGCTTTGCAGAAAGATGCTTAATGCATCTACCTAATTGTACAAGGTGCCTGGAGAAGAGATTCCTTCCCAACACATCCAAATAAGCTTATGCTCTCAACCACAAGACTTGATAACCCTTATTTTAGCCTCATTATTATTAGAGATGGGCCCAAGCTCTGAATCTGAACAACCCTGAGTTTAGATGATGTTTGAAATCTTAGCCAACAGTTATTTCTCTGGAATTACCCATATACGTGAAAGGTGACAAACGTGATAATTGTTGTGAGCTCCAACCCACATTCAGTGCCTAGAATGAGAAATAAGAACTACATACTAATGCTGTTTCAGTCACATACACAGAGTATGGGAGCCTAATTCTAACCTCCTTTACACTGGTGTAAATCCAGGGTAATTACTGTGTAGTGAGATCAGAATCAGGCCTTGGGTATCTAAACATTATTCTCTTTACCCTCTGTTTCATGTGGCAGAATGTAGAAAAATTCCCTGCAACCCTAAGGTTATTTTTGGAAGCTTGTTAATTTCATGCTAATAGAAAGCTCCATGTCTAGAATGAGGTGGGCAGAGCAGTGCATTTCTGACAGATTATTGATTCACATGCTTTTCAATTTGTTAATGCAACTGAAATTCCTTAGCAAATATATATATACACACAAACACACACAAATACACATAACCAAAAGACCATTCTTCCTCAATCCTGTTATGTACTGGTGGGACTGCCATTGACTTCAATGGAAACCAAGTGTGACGGGTTCTCCCTGGGATGCCACCTGGAACTGGGGAACCACTGATCCCTCTGACCTACCAGCCTGGGCTCCCTCTCAGCACTGTGCTGCTGTGACAGGCTATAGACAATTCCCGGTCCTATACTTCCACCAGCATCTACACAGGCAGGACACACCCAGCTGCAGCTGCATGCAGGCTTTGGCCAGTCACTGCATGAACCAATAATAGAGAGGCTGCTGCCAAAATTACCCCCAGCTTCCCAGTCTAGGAGCTCAGAGGTGGTCAAAACCCTGCCTCTGCCCTGGTCAAAACCCCGACCAGTATGAATTTATTACTCAGTTCGCCTCTCCTTCAATGTGGACACAATATGCTTGCGTTAAACCAAGCTGAGATTTTTCCCGAGACACTTCAGTCACAGGCACACCAGTTTAGATAAAGCAAAAAACAAGTTTATTAACTACAAAAGATAGATTTTAAGTGATTATAAGTGATAGCAAACAGATCAAAGCAGATTACCTAGTAAATAAACAAAAACACAAAGTAAGTTTAACATACTAGAATAGGATTTGAATTAACAATCTCTCACCCTGACTGATGATATAAGCAGGTTTGCAAATTCTCAAGGCACAAGCTGCACTTGATTTACAGCTTGGGCTCCCCACCTCCATTCCAAGTCCTTTTCTTTCTGAGCTTCTCTTAGGTGTTCAGTGTGGGGGAGTGAAGAACAACAGATGGGGTCACTCCCTGCCTTATGTAGCTTTAGCCTATGGTGGGAAACCTTTGTTCCAAAAACAGTTCCCAGCCCAGTTTGTGGGAAATGCAGGTACCCAAAATGGAGTCCAGAGTCATGTGGTCTGGTCACAGGCCCTTGCAGAGTCATAGCAGCCATTATCCATAGGCTGTCTGGAATGTTCTCAGGATGGTTCACAACCAGCTATTTAAACTGGAAGCATCTTGCCTAGTGGGTGTCACCCAGGTGTGACTACATGTGAAATACAGATACATAGTCAATATTCATAACTTCAGATACAAAAATGATACATGCATAAAAATAGGATAATCATATTGAGCAAATCATAACTTTTCTAATGACAGCTTAAATGACCCATCTTGTACAAAATGCATCATAATTATACCCTAATTATATCATAATAATACCACTATGAAGAATATGGGGTGCAGAGTCACACCAATTATGTTATGTCCAAGAGCTGAATGTTTGTCTGAAGATAAACCAGGTCAGACACACAGCAGCCATTACCAGTACCTCTGCCAATCTGTCCCTGCTATTGAATTCTGTAGGGTGGCTGAAAAGCCTGGAGAGTATCTCACATCCCCCAGCAAATAGGAAATTTAGAGTAATTTCCATAGAGCTTTATTGGTTTCATCCCTATTAAAATGAGGCCTAGACCTAAAGGCTTAACATTCCATTAGCAGATCCTTGAGCCATCCAGTCTCCACATTTTCAGCTGACCCATTTACTGTAAGCAGACTAAAGCTTGTTTATGTGGGTTCTCTGACCCTGCAGACAGGAACCACCATCTGATATGATTTTACTGTGCACTGGAGTTAGGATCTACAGTATATTTCCTTTCTGTTCCTAAAGATCAGAGGTAGCAGTCCTTTGCAACACATTACTGTCACTTTGCCAGCACTTTCTGGCTACCAACTATTGGGATTTTCTCTTCTTGTTGGGTTTGAACAGTGCCACACACTATGGTGTCTGAACAGTGTTTTGCTTGAGAGGTTTCCATGTACACAGGGCAGCCAGAGTTCACAAAAAGGAGACAAACATCTAGCTCTTATTTTCCTGTATAGGCACTTTGGGGGAGCTGAAATTACCAAGATTACCCATGGGAACATTTTTTGGAAGGGTTGTGCAATTAAGTTTTCATAACAGACTTATTTCAAGGGAGTGTGCTCCTGGAATTAGCTTCCTCCCTCGGAATACACAAGGGAATCCCCCAGAGATGTTTGGTTTGAGGGTGTATCTATCCATTGCTCAGATGTTTGAGGCAATCCTCAAGTTGTCACCCATCAGTTAAGGCTGTATCCTTTAATTAAAAGGAGTTAGATGACAAAGGGAGTGAGTTTCCTGTTAGTTTTGCCAGCCCAGGGATAGGACAATCACAAACATTTTTTTTATCCCTTTCTGTAAGACAATCTCATATTTCAGGGCATAAGCTAGTCACCTCAAGTGGCCAGGAAGAAGTCTCTATGTATGGCATCCCACAAATAATTATAAGCATGGCACAGGTAGGGTTCCTCTGAAATATCAGGTATTGGATGTTACTGAGGCAGGACGCTGGATTGGATGGACTGTCAGCCTCATGCAGGGTGGCAGCTATTGGCTCCATAAAAAAGCCCATAACGCAACCATAAAACTAGAGTCACCACTCTTGATTTTGTCCAGGGTGGAGAGACTGTACGGTTTTGCAAACTAACTATGAGGTACAGAATCTCGTCTCTAAAATCTGAATATTGTCACCCAGTGTGTTTCTAGCATGAGTGCTTCTGCTGATGTGTTATCAATGTCAAAAATTGAGATCAAGCTGTCTAAAATTCCAGAAGGCAAGACTATGGCATTCAAGTGGAGAGGGAAATGCCTTTTTGTGCATCACAGAACCCAGAAGGAGATTAATCAGGAAGCTGAAGTAGTATTGACTGAACTAAGAGATCCCCAGTATGATTGCTATGTCTACCCTGCAGAATTTTGTCAACAAAAGTTATGCCTCTTTAAAGCGCTTTAATTAAATCGCTGTTGCATGTCCACACTAGCTCCTTGTGTCGGCAGAGTGCATCCACGCTAGCAGCTCTTGCATCGACACAGAGAGCAGTGCACTGTGGGTAGCTATCCCATTGTGCAACTGGCTGCAGGGTGCTTTGGGAAGGGTTTTTGCAATGCCTTATGGGGCAGGTACGGATTTCTGAGTCCCATCATTCCATGAGCATCCTACTAGATTGCCAGCTGCTTTTCAATTGAAGTGGAGGGGAGGGGGGGAGAAAGTGTGACAGGGAGCGTGTCAGGGGGAGGTACAGACAGAGTGTGTGTTGGGGGGGAGTGTGAGAGAATGGGGGGGGAGTGTGTATGTGAGAGAAACAGAGCGTGTGTTGGGGAGTGTGTTGGCATGCTGTCTCTAAGTTCAGGCAGCCGCTGGAAGCAATTAGTCCTAAGGCAGGGGAATGGGGGTCACCCCCGCACACATCAGCCACCACCTCCCTCCCTGACTCTGCACAGCACAGCAGTCTCTCTCACTCTCATACACACACCTGCCCCTGCCTGCCTGCCTGCCTCTGTGTTTGTAGTGCGGGAGATAGCACCATTCCACACTAATTATTTGCTCTTTGCTGCCGGAGCTCAGCTGTCAGAACTTCCCGGGCAGCTGAGTTCAAAACAGTGAGCAGAGAGGTCACGGTGAACATTGTGGGATACTGGGGGAGGCTAGTTATGGCGATATAATGAATGGCAGCGTCTACACTGATGCTTTGTCACTTTAAGTTTGCAGCAAAAAGCTCTATGCCTCTTGTCAAGGTGTTACCCCATGGATTGCCCAACATCAGTGAGCTGATGGCAAAGTTGGGAGTGTAACACAGGTCTCCTACCTCCCCATGCTATTCTCTAAAGCCCCAGACTACACCACCTCTTTGTCTGGGCATTTGTCCAGGCGAATTACCACCCCTGTGCATTCATCTCTTCTAATGTTTCCCATGTCCTCAGCATGAAGAGTCCTCTTCATCTGCTTAGTCAGGAGACACCGCCTCCCTCAGCCCTGTGGCATGGAACACAATGTGCTATCGGGGAAACATGTTCTTCAGCGGGTACAAACAAGCTTTTTAATGTAGACTGTTCTCCCTCTCTCCCCCCCCCCCTACTTTTATTTGGGGGTAATCTTCTGTCTTCATTTAGTCTTCCTGTTCTCCCTCCTTTTCCTTCTGTATGGTCCTTGACCTGCACAGCTAGTAGAACATTAAGTGTTCTTGGGCTCAACCATGCTGCTAATTACCCAAGGGCTCTGCAGTGCTTCCCCCCCTTCACTCTCTGCAGCCTTATCCACTATGAAAATGACACAATAGCTTCCATTTGCCGAGGCCCCACTGACTTGTGCCTGGGGAAGAAGTATGTTGTCAAAGCTCATTTGTTTTAAAAACATATTTCAAGAAAGATTTAAGCACAGAACTTGTATTATTGTCGCTCACCCTCACCCCCGACCCCGTGAGCTCCAGAGAACATTAGTTTCACATGATGCTCCTTAATTCCACCAGTGTAAAACCCAGAATAGGATAATTATCTACAGTGGAGTTACTCTAGATATGCCCTAGTGCAAAATGAGATCAGAATCTGTCTCTCCATTGTAAAACAGCACAACCAGAAATCAGTCTGCAATTTCCCTGAGCACAGATACTTGGCATTTCCTAGCTTGAATATGAAGGTCCAGCTCCCCTTCAGCTGGGAGATGCAATCCCCAGCTCAAGCAGAGGTACATGCGCTAGCTTTGATCAAGCTGGCATGTGAGAAATAGCAGGGTGGCTGTGGCAGCACAGGCAGCAGCTGGGGCTAGCTGCCCAAGTAAAGATCTCCAGGAGAAGACTGACTGACTGACTATTTGGCTACTGGATATAGGGTTGCCAACTTTCTAATCGCACAAAACTGAACAACCCCGCCCCGCCCTCTGCCTTGCCCCCAAGGCCCCGCCCCACATCCCCACCCTGCCCCTTCTCTGAGGCCCTGCCCCCGCTTACTCCATCCCCCTCCACCCTCACTCACTTTCACTGGGCTGGGGCAGGGGGTTAGGGTGCGGGAGGGGGTGCGGGCTCCGGTTGGGGGTGTGGGCTATGGGGTGGAGTAGGGGACTCAGGGCTGGGGCAGGGGGTTGTGGTGTGGGAAGGGTGCGGACTCTGGGACAGAGTTTGGGTGTGGGAGGGGGCTCAGGGCTGGCACGGGGGGTTGGGGTGCAGGCTCTGGGAGGGAGTTAGGGTGCAGGCTCCAGCCGGGCGGTGCTTACCTTAAGCAGCTCCCAGAAGTGTCCAGCATGTCCCTCTGGCTCCTAGGTGGAGGGGCCAGGGGGCTCTTTACACTGCCTACACCCACAGACACCACCCCTGCAGCTCCCATTGGCCGTGGTTCCTGGCCAATGGGAGCTGTGGAGCCAGCACTTGGGGCGGGGGCAGCATGTAGAGCCTCCGTGGCCACCCCTGCGCCTAGGAGCCAGACTGCCTAGGAGCCAGACATGCCGGCTGTTTCTGGGAGCCGTGCAGAGCCAGGTCAGGCAGGGAGCCTGCCTTAGCCCTGCTATGCCGCCGACCAGACTTTTAGCAGCCTGGTCAGCAGTGCTGACTGGAGCTGCCAGGGTCCCTTTTCAACCGGGTGTTCCGGTCGAAAACTAGATGCCTGGCAACCTTACCTGGATAAGCAGGGCCGGATTAACCTTTTGTGGGCCAGGCTCCAAACATATTTGTGGGCCCCCCATGGAGGCAATGGTGCATGGTGTGGGGAGGTCAGTCCCCAGAGCGAGGGGCCAGCCAGAGGCAATGGGGCATGGCATAGCAGGGGCGGCCCCGCTCCGCCCAGCCCAGTGTGAGGGCACTATTTACAAACCGGCAGTTGCCAGCTGCACAGTGGCCTGCCCGGCCCTGTGCTGCCACCATGCCCCTTCCCCTCGGGAGCGGGCCCAAACCATGCCACACAGCCCCCCCGCCCAACACGAACACACACACCCCAACTCCCTATGGCAAGAGCCCCCCCTGGACCTGCTATGCCCAGTACCCCCCAGGCCTCCTCCACAAATGCACAGCGCCCTGCACAACACCATCCCTGCCCAGCGCCCCCTCTGCCCACAGCCCCACCACAACTGCTCAGCACACCCCACAGAACCCCCATTCCCTAGTGCCCCAACACACACATCTTCCCCGCCCCCTCACAGCCCAGCACCCCCCTAGGTCCCCCAGAGACCCACTCCCCCATGTCCTGCCTCCTGGCTGCACTCACTAGCCCTGCTGGGAGGTGACTGTGTCTGCCGGGCGGAGCCGGCAGTGCAGCCAGGGCTAGTCATGGGGAAGGGAATCACTCTGGCCCATCAGGAGTGGCGCGATCAGCCAGGCTAGGGCCCATAGGCACCAACTTTCCCCGGTGCCGGTGGGTGCTCGCGCCCCCCCACCCTTGGCCCTGCCCCGACTCCACCCTTTCCCTGCCCCTGCCCCGCCACCATTCCAACCCTTTCCCCAAAGTCCCCGCCCAAACTCCGCCCCCTCCCTGCCCCTATTGGACCCCTTCCCCAAATACCCGCCCCGGCCCCGCCTCCTCCCTGAGCACATCACATTCCCCCTCCTACCCGCTCCCTCCCAGCACTTGCCACGCGAAACAGCTGTTTTGCGGCGCAAGCGCTGGGAGCAAGGGAGAAAAAGCAGGCACGCGGCACGCTCAGGGGAGGAGGTGGAGGCGGAGGTAAGCTGGGGGGGGTGGGGCGGGGAGTTGCACCCACCAATTTTTCCCCATGGGTGCTCCAGCCCCGGAGCACGCACGGAGTCGGCGCCTATGCTAGGGCCTGCCCCAGCTGGGCTCCCTCAGGACCCACTTGCCTGGAGAGGCCCAGCCAAACCCCCCCACACACACTGTCCCTCCTCCCCAAAACTGACCGAGACTGGTCAGGCTTCTGCACCAGTCCCAGGCAGCTCAGCTCCGGGTAGACAGGTGGGGCCCCATAGGTGGTGGGAAGCAGAGACTGCCCAGAGCCTGAGGTGCACTGGGGTCTGGCCAGGGGGCAGAGAGGAGCTGACGGGTGGGGCCAGGGGATGGAGAAGAGCCCTTGAGCAGCCGGTGGGCAGGCCAAGAGGAGCAAGTGATGGGTGAGGGGGAGCCAGCAGGCTGGCGGGGTCTCGGGGCGCAGTGCAAGCGGAGCAGGCCGGGCCCCTTCTGAGCATGGGCCCGGCTCCATAGCGCTACTGGCGCCATTGTAAACCTGGGACTGTGGATAAGAGAGAAGTGCAATAACATGGGCTGACAAGAGAGCTGGGAGTCAGGAATTTCTGTGTTATAGCTCTGGATCAGACACTCACTTCATCTGTGACCCGAGGCAAGGTACTTAAGCCCTTTGTCCCCATTCCTACAACGGCAGGGAATGGCAAACCATGGCCACTGGGAGCTGCAGGGGGCTGTGCCTGTGGACGGTCAATGTACACAAACTGTCTCGCGGCCCACCAGCAGATTACTCTGATGGGCCACGTGCCGAAGGTTGCTGACCCCTGATCTAAATAGACACAACAGGCAGAGGGTGGGAGGGGAAGCAGGGGCTCAGAGGGGGAAGAGAATTGCCTAAGGCCACAGCAGGTCACTGGCAGAGCTGGGACTAGAACGCAGCTCTCCTGATGCCTCACTTCCCTGTCTTCAATGCCAAAGGATTAAAATGCCTGTTCTTATCAGTTATTACAGGTGGGGCTGGTAGCACAGCCTATTAAGGTTGCCTTACACTTCTTACTGTAAAACTGTAACTGGGCTGAAATTTTCCATGCCAGGTGTCTGCCTCAGGTTGATTTTCTTGGAAAATTTTAAGCCAAAAGAGCTCAGCTGTTTTCATGAAAGAAGCTAGAGAAGAGTGTTTTGCGCATGTTAAAACAGTTCTGGCAAGTTTTTCTTTGCAAAACTCTAGTGCCCCTGTGCTTTGGAGCAGGGATTTGAAGTTTGGCAGGGATTGGCCTTTGCATCAGGGACATGCCTTTTTGACATCCCTGTGAAAATCCCCCCAGATTTGGCCAATTTCTAAGCCTTTGGGGGAAAACTGCAGTTTGTACATGCTCAGAAGAGACTTGCTAGAAATCAACATCCAAAATTTCTACAGATTCTGTCCTTTTGCTGAGCATGCTCGAGCCTCACAGCTCCTCTGCATGACCAGACTGCCCATGCACTGTCCCCACAGAACAATGGGGCATGCTGCATCCTCCTCACCACCAGGGCCGGTGCAAGGATATTTTGCGCCCTAGGCAAAACTTCCACCTTGCGCTCCCGCCCCTTGCACATCGGTTCATTGAGGGGCAAATCCCAATGAGCCTTTATAGACCCCAGGGGCCAGGCTGCCCAGGGGCCAGCCATACCCAGAGGCTGCTCCCCAGACCAGGTTCCCCCCTCCCCGCCCCCTGAACTCCCCTAGAGGGTGCACAGCCCCCCGCAAGCCCTCCCCACCCCACCCCGGTGGCCCCCGCCCCGGCGGTCCCCGCTCCGAGTCCACTCACTGGCTTTGCCGGGCTTGGGCCGCTGCAGCAAGTCGGCTGGGAGGAACCGCCTTCCGGAGGCACCGGAGAGACAGAGTGTCCCGCTTGCGGGGGTGGCGAGCCCCAACCATGGGGGAGCCGGCGCGGCACAGGGGGGCAGCAGCCCTGCAAAGGCAGCAGCGCCGCTAGCGGGGACCAGCCACAACCCCCGCCCCTCCTGCCCAGGCTGTGGCCGGGCACCCCCCCCCACCCCCCCGGGGCTCCTGCAGGCTGCAGTGGATGCATGCAGGCACCGGACCCCGTGCACCCCCCAGCTCCCCCCTCACCACGCTCGGGCTCTGCAGCTCCCAGGCATATGAGCCACTGCCGCCACCAGGGCCCTGAGCCTGCTCTGGGAGGGGCAGCGGCAGCTCAGATGCCTGGGAGACGCAGAGCCCGAGCATGGCGAGGCGGGAGCTGGGAGGCGCACGGGGGCCGGCGCCTGCATGCATCCGCTGCAGCCTGCAGGAGCCTTGGGGGGGGCGCCGGGCCGCAGCCTGGCCAGGAGGGGCGGGGGGCGCAGCTGCTCCCCGCTAGCGGCACCACCGCCTTTGCAGGACTGCTGCCCCCCCTGCGCTGCGCCAGCTCCTCCATGGCTGGGGCTCGCCACCCCCGCAAGCCAACGCTCTGGCTCTCCAGTGCCTCTGGAAGGCGGCTCCTCCCTGCCGAGCCAGGGCACCACTTTTTGGTGCCCCCAACCACTTGGCGCCCTAGGCAACCGCCTAGTTCGCCTAGTGGTTGCACCGGCCCTGCTCACCGCTCCTACATGTGACTGGACTTTGCACTTCCATCCCCACAGAGCGACAGAGCGCACTCCAGTCCAGGGCTCAGAACTTTCCCTGAAATGGCTTCTCCTAGCTAGTCTGGGTCAAGCACTGGCATTGAGAACAGGGAGCCTACCTCTCCAGAGCTCTCAATGACCCCCCTGCTGGCACCCAGGCAGCATGGAGGAAGAAGCCATCTGAGTCAAATGCAGAGGGGAGGAAGGGGAGTAGATTAGGACAAGAAGTCCAGTGAGACTGGAGGGAGGAGAGAATCTGGTCTGTCTGGGCAAGGAAACTGGACTGACCTGGGGATGGGGAAAGACTAGAGGAAATTGGGACTGATAGTGAGCTCAAAAGAGAGATTAGGACTGGGATGAGAAAGCAGAGGGGCAACTAGGACAAGGAGCCAAGGTTGAGGAGAAGAGACAGGACTGGGACAGGGCAGTAGGGGTCAAGCTTAAGGGAGAAGTAGGCAGAAGAACCAGTGACTACCGGAGCACACTGCTCTCCAGAGCCTGCAACGGAATCCCAGATTCCAGACTCTCACTATTCCTCTGCTGTCAGCAAAAACCTGTGAAACCCTCTGGGCCAAGTGTCCCATCCCCCTCTTGTGCTGGACCTCAAAGGATGACAACCTACTACCGCTATATATTACTATATTAGCCCAGGAGGCAGAAGTTGGTCCAGTGAATTTAGAGGTTCCAACACTTCCGCCAAACCATATGGGTGCCGCTATAAAGCCCCATGATGTAGTTGCTTTTTTTAAAAAAAGCCTAGGAAATTATACATCAACTGTTAAAACAACTTTAAGGTTGCAAAGTCAGGAATTACCAAAGTCAAGGTGGCCAGTCCACCTAATTTGGTCCCTTGGTGAGTATGCATTATGATACTGTGTTTAATCACCCGATC
This sequence comes from Platysternon megacephalum, assembly GCA_003942145.1. Lineage (NCBI taxonomy): Eukaryota > Metazoa > Chordata > Testudines > Platysternidae > Platysternon > Platysternon megacephalum. The sequence continues at coordinate 1,996,433 of QXTE01000148.1, read as the reverse complement.
ACTTTTTCCCACAGGAACCTTGCCTCATTCAGTGCACAGGCTGGATGGTGCTCACTTAATGAGCAGCTATTCAATATTTTCTTTTATCCTCATTGTTCAATGTGTGGCCATAGGCCTTATTTTACTGCACATTATTCAAACCCTGTTCTGAAAACAGAATTATTAATTTCCTTATGGTCTGTTCTATGGTGCTCATCACTACAGTATCAGAGTGCTTCATAAACGTTAATCAATTTTCACAACTCCCGTTTAAGGTGAGGGGTTGATATTATCCCCAATTTACAGATGGGCAGCTGGGGCATAGAGATTAAGGTCAAGCGTGTCCAGTAATTTTGGGTAGCTAATTTGAGGTGCCTAGGATCTGATTTTAAACAGTACTTAGCATTATATAGCAATTTTATGTATTCTAGCACAGCTCCCAATGACTTCAGTAACAGCTGAGTGCTCAGCACTTCTGCAATTCATGTGTGCCCTAGGGTCTCAAGTTGGGCACACAGAAAAAGACAACTATCAGCTACCACCTGTGAAATTTGGTTTAAGTGACTTGCCCAGCATCACACAGGAACTATGTAGCAGAAGCAGGGATAGAATCCTGTTCTCCAGGGCAACACTGACTTACCTTAACCATAAGGCTTCCTTTCTCTTCCTCCAGTCTCCCACCTCATTCTCTACACACCTTCCAACTTCTGCAACAAATGAAGCAGAGGTCCTCCAGACAGCATCCTTTATTACACAACCCCAATTTCATCACCAAATCAGGTTCATCCTGTGCACAAGGATCCTGTGTGGGGGGAAATAGTCTATCATATTGATATGCACGGGGGAACAAATTAAGGTTGTAGAGGCAACATTAATATTTCCAAATTTCCAAACAGGAGCGCTTGACTTTGCAACCATAGTGTTCTTTTAATATAATTTTGTGTGTAATTGTAGAGATAAACCATAAGACAAGGATACTAAAATATTAAGGCCCAGATCCACAAAGGTATTTAGGCTCCTAATTTCCATTAGGGTTGCCAGGTATCCTGTTTTCGACCAGAATGCCCGGTTGAAAAGGGACCCTGGCAGCTCTGGTCAGCACCGCTGACCAGGCTGTTAAAAGTCCGGTCGGCTGCGTAGCAGGGTTAAGGCAGGCTCCCTGCCTGCCGTAGCTCCGTGCAGCTCCCAAAAGCAGTGGCATGTCCCCCCTCAGACTCCTAGGCATAGAGGCAGCCAGGGGGCTCCGCGCATTGCCCTGCCCCAAGTGCTGGCTCTGCAGCTCCCATTGGCTGGGAACCACAGCCAATGGGAGCTGCAGGGTCGACGCCTGTGGACGGGGCAGCACGCAGAACCATCTGGCCACGTCTATGAGTAGGAGCCAGAAGTGGGACATGCCGCTGCTTCCGGGAGCCACCTGAGGTAAGCGCCATCCAGAGCCTGAACCCCTCACCCCCTCTCGTGCCCTAACCCACTGCCCCAGCCCTGATCCCCCTCCTGCCCTCCAAACCCCTCAGTCCCAGTCCGGAGCACCCTCCTTCACCCCAAACCCTGCATCCCCGGCCCCACCCCAGAGCCTGCACCCCTAGCCAGAGCCCTCACTCCCCCTGCACCCCTACCCCCTGTCCCAGCCTGGAGCCCCCTCCCACACCATGAACCCCTCATTCCTGGCCCCAGCCCGGAACCCACATCCCCAGCCCAGAGTCCATACCCCCTCCCACATGCCGACCTCCTGCCTCAGTCCAGAGCTCCCTCCTGCACCTCAAACCCCCCTCATCCTTGGCCCCATCCCAGAGCCTGCACCCCCAGCTGGAGTCCTCACCTCCTCCTGCACCCCAACCCCCAGAGCTAGCCCAGTGAAAATGAGCACGTGAGTGAGGGTGGGGGAGAGCGAGCTACAGAGGGAGAGGGGATGGAGTGAGCAGGGGGCAGGGCCTCAGAGAAGGGGCAGGGCGGGGTCTAGATTATCACAATGGTCCCTTCTGGCATTATAGTCTGTGAGTCTTGGGAGCATGCACATCAGTCTCCATAGACCTGTAACAGGACCAAAGCTCAGCTGTTGACCCATCCTATTAGCAGACCTTAGAAGCCTGCATAGAGCTGCTAAGGTTCTGCAGTCTGGTTGGGCCAGGAGTGGCTCGATAATCCCATCCAGGATGCAAGGGAGTCAGGAGAAGGAACTAGAATACAGCAGCTTGCGGAGGGAAGCTCTAGAACAGCCTGCCTCAGGGTGAGGTTTATTATAACATCTGAGGTAGAAACAGCAGCTTACCCACCTGCTGTCCCAATTTGCTTTCTCCCCTCTCTAGTCAAGGCACCACTGGCACTTTTGAATTACTCTTCCTTTGTGAGGTCTGGTGTAACCTAATTGTTTAGCTCAGAGCCAACTCTTCCAACCCTCTTCCCAGGCTCAACAGCTCCTTCCAGCATGTAACAGAATTCCCCATTCCCCAAAAGAAATCTGATGAGGTTCAACAAGGACAAGTGCAGAATCCTGCACTTAAAACAGAAGAATCCCATGCACCACTACAGGCTGGAGACCGATTGGCTAAGCAGCAGTTCTACAGAAAAGGACCTCGGGATTACAGTGGATGAGAAGCTGGATATGAGTCAGCAGTGTGCCCTTGTTGCCAAGAAGGCTAACGGCATATTGGGCTGCATTAGTAGGAGCATTGCCAGCAGATCGAGGGAAGTGATTATTCCCCTCTATTCGGCACTGGTGAGGCCACATCTGGAGTATTGCATCCAGTTTTGAGCCCCCCACTACAGAAAGGATGTGGACAAATTGAAGAGAGTCCAGCGGAGGGCAACAAAAATGATCAGGGGGCAGGGGCAAATGACTTACGAGGAGAGGCTGAGGGAACTGGGCTTGTTTAGTCTGCAGAAGAGAAGAGTGAGAGGGGATTTGATAGCAGCCTTCAACTACCTGAAGGGGGGTTCCAAAAAGGATGGAGCTCGGCTGTTCTCAGTGGTGGCAGATGACAGAACAAGGAGTAATGGTCTCAAGTTGCAGTGGGGGAGGTTTAGGTTGGATATTAGGAAACACTATTTCACTAGGAGGGTGGTGAAGCACTGGAATGGGTTACCTTGGGAGGTAGTGGAATCTCCATCCTTAGAGATTTTTAAAGCCTGGCTTGACAAAGCCCTGGCTGGGATGATTTAGTTAGTGTTGGTCCTGCTTTGAGCAGGAGGTTGGACTAGATGACCTCCTGAGGTCTCTTCCAACCCTAATAGTCTATGTTTCTATGATTCTTTACCACCCTTCCCATAGCCCCTACTACTGCAGGGCCCAAGGAGGGGCTTCTCCCGCACTCCTGGCTGTTTCCTCCAGCTCCCTGTGTGAAGCACCAAACCTGCAATCCTTCCCAGGGGAGGCTTGACCTTAGCAGGCCTCAGGGCTCCAAGGCACTTCTACTTAAGCTAAGCTACAGGTTTGCCTTATAGACTGTGGCTAGTCATGTGACTGTCACCTGACCACCACTCCAGATCCCTCCCGTAGCTGCACATCCCAACGGTGCCTGCTTGGTAGCAGGGCCAAGCCTTAGAACAGGCCTAACACCCTGTTAGGTCTGAGCTGCCAACTTCCTAGAAAGGAGGGTGCGTGGAGACAGTAGCTTAGAGCCTGTGATGGAGTCAGTCCACTCACCATAGGTTTGGACATTTGCAATATGTTCCTGCTGAGGTTGTCAAAACCAGGTGTCTGATTTTGATTGTTATTTTTCTCCCAGGGCAACTGCCCCACTGTCATTAGGACAGCATCGCCAACCTCCAATGCTCAAAAATCAGGACTTAGGCCTCCAAAAATATATATACACACATGCACACTTTGGTTCTTGTTATGCCTCTTGGTTTTTGAGCCTTCATTGCTGCTGAATGCGGGCTACTGGAAATAAACTGAGGCTGCCCTGAAACCTGCCTCCAGACTCAGGCATCTTCCTGAACCTTGAAGTAATCATGACTCAAGTTCTGAGTTTGCAAAGGAAGTTTCTTGCAGCTTTCCTCTAGATTCACAAGGCAGATATTGCTGCCAAATGGGTGTTATTCACTTAACTTGTCTTCTGTTTTTAAAAACAATCCTTGGGTAACTTTGGGTTACTTGGAAGAGGGAATCGATGAATAAACGCTAAACACTTTTGGGCCTCCCAGAAACTGTGTTTATATGAATAAGCCATGAAGCATACAAAGGCCAGACCACTGGAAAGACTTCCAACACTGATAAAAAGAAAGAAAACAGGTTAGGAAGCTTAGATCTAAATGTGTTTTCAATTGATCTTTGTTCCTGGCTTTCTTTAAAGCTGATTTGCTTGAGAAGTGCTATGGAGTTATGCTCATTAGTTTCAAATCAAGTTATCGCAGGCACCATCTTAAAGACCTAGGAGGTTCTCTTTTAAAAGAAGTGAGTTTAGCACAGCTTAAAGGTGCTAGATTGACAACCCTATCTCTCTACAGAACAGGTATTGAACACAGATGGGCAAGCAATGCAAGCTTCCTCCACTCTCTGAAGCTAAGGTACTTATATAGCTCCCCTCCCCAAAATTCACTGTAGTATCTGAGCACCTCACAGTCATTAGTGCATTTATCCTCCCAATACCCCAGTGAAGTAGGGCCACATTATGACACCTCTGATGTTATAGATGGGGAAATGGAGGCACAGATTAAGAACCAGATCTTCAAAAAGGTATTTAGACTCCTAATTTCCTTTGAAATCAATGGGATTTAGGTGCCTAAAATAACCTTTGAGGGTCTGGGCCAGAGTGACTTGCCCAAGGTTACAGAGGAAGCTGGTGGAGGAGCAGGGAATTGAATCCAGAGCTGAGTCCCAGGCTAGCACCTTAACAGTTGGGTCATCTTTTTTCTCTGCTGTTCCTCCTGCTAGTGTTTCAGTCCTGTTCTGAAGGGACCGTGCTGATGGAGGTCAGAGGATAGTTCAATCTCCATGGCCCATTGAGTCATTGGCCTCAGCTGAGACTGCCAAGAGGGGGCCATTAAAAGCTAATTACAGTTCTAAGTCCACATAAGACAATATCTAATGTTCAGTCTCTTCACTCCCTCTTCCTGGGGTTTACTAAGACTCCCAGGCTCTCCCCCCACGTTCTTCAATGAAGACCACTCAAAGAAATCTCGACTCAAGTACTTTTAGTCCAGGCTGCCATAAAAAAAATGGAGAAAAGTTGTTCTCTCTTGCCACAGAGGGCAGGACAAGAGGCAAATGGGTTCAAACTACAGCAGAGCAGATTTAGGTTAAATCTCAGGAAAAACTTCCTAACTGTAAGAACAGTAGGACAATTGAACAGGCTGCCTACAGAGGTTGGGGAAGCTCCTTCACTGGAGGTTTTCCAAAGGAGGCTGGATCACCATCTGTCATGGATGTTTAGACTAGATGACCCTTGAGGTCCCTTCTAACCCACTTAACTCCCAACACTTTACCAAATTCTGTCTGGAGCTCACCTCGGCAAGTACCCCTTGTCTCCTTCCATCTTGGCAATTCCTCAATCTCAGCTCTGTATTGAACCATTGGGGGCCCACTACAGCAAGAATCATCATTCCCTGCATCCGTTACCCTGTCCTGCCTCTAGCAGCCTTCCCTGACACCCTTAGCTTGCTAGGCTTCTTTTCCAGGTCCACATCCTCCTTCAGGGTGTTTTACTAGAGCTCAGAAAAGTTCTTTCTTACTCTTATTTCAGTGTGTTTCCTCCTGGCTCAGGCATCTCTCAGCCTTTAGCCCAAGAGCTCTAGGGCTCCTTCCTTCCCACTGCCCTGTGCTCCTTCCTCCCCAGCTGTGTTTGATTACCATTCATACCTAACAGCTCAGGTTAGTGAGCTAACCAAGTGGCCAAACTGGGTTCAGACCCTGCTAACAAAGGCTAACTTTTTTTGGGGGGGGGGGGGGGG